>CABFPE010000871.1:89726-100326 GCA_900660155.1 Hofstenia miamia | reverse complement strand
ATATATATATAAATCTTTAAATATATATATATATATATATATATATGAGTTCATTTACATATTCATTGTCAATGGTGTTGCAGTACCCTTTAAATAGGATTGATACTGAAGTAAGGGCTTCTTGGCCAAACATTGCTTTTGTGAGGAGAGATTTTTGTTGTTGCATGTGTGGAGGTATTGTAAAATTATTCCACCATGATCAAGTTTTGTCTCCAATTTTTTCCACCAAAATGTCCTGTTATTGTTTGTATTAATTTTGGTAGGGTCTTGTCTCCAATTTTTTCCACCAAAATGTCCTGTTATTGTTTGTATTAATTTTGGTAGGGTCTGATTTGGCTTGATGGTGTTTAACAGTAATATGTAGTGTATTCAGTTTGTTCACTAGTGTTTGAAATAGTTCCCTTTCAAACTGCTTGCTTTGGTCAGTGATTAGTTGTTGCATTGCACCAAATACGCAGATCCATTTGTTTAGGAGGGTGTCTATTTTTGTTTAGCCTTTATGTTGTGAAGAGGGATCATTTTGCAGTATTGGTGAAGTTATCCTCCATTATGAGCCCATGTGCTTAGATTTCTTTGTCCTTGGATAGTTGTTCAATATCTGTGTTAACCATTTGGTTTGTATATTCTGCCTGTATTTTTCCAGTGCTGTCTTTTGTCCTAGAAATCTGCTTTTTTTCAGAGGATGCATAACTGGTACTTATTTATAACATCCTCTATAGTAGGTAAGTTGTTACAAAGTTTTTGGTTTGGTAGACACCTTTTGTCCTTGCTCGTGGATATTCTTAATGACGTCTCATTTGCATTACTCTGGCAGAGCTATGAGGTTCTGTGTTGTGGAGCTGCCGTTAAGTATGCCACTTTGAGTTAGTTTCCACTTAAGTTTATTATAATACCATGTTGCCATGTTGTCCATTAGTAGTTCAAATTGTTGATATTTTATAATTCAGTAGTTTGCATAGATATATGTAAGTGCTATTCTTCTGCACTTTAGAAAAATGAGGATCCAATTCTATTCTATACTATTCATGATAAAATTACTAAATTCTTAGAAAATGATAAATAAATTTTGATATAAATATATATATATATATATAATGGAGAATTCAATATTGATAAAATAGGTCTTTGACCTGCTTTAGATTTAGGTAGTTCCAAAAAATAGAAGCTGGTTTCTATTCATACACCTTAATAAAATATTTAATGAATAAATGGCAATTTCTAATAATAAATGTAATTTATTAGCAAAGAAGGGTCTAAAGTCAGAAACTTTTCATTATTTTATAAAATATATTTTTGATACTTTTCCAGAAAGAGAAGCTAAAACTTTAGCTAATAGTTTTAGTGGAAAATTAGGTCAAAAGTACCATAAGACTTACTATGGCTGAATGTACTGAATATGAAACTGCAATGAGTTGTTGTACACAAAAGAGTATAATTATTCACGAATTAGACAATATATACACAATTAAGTTGCAAACATTTGAAATATTTCAGCACAACACTTCTATAAATTGCTTTGTTATATCTAATTCAATTTTACAATGCTTGAAATTGATATATAAAGCTTGTACAATAGATTCAAAACTATATGCAACAAATACAGATGTAACGTATATTACAAAGGTTGAAGATATTCACTTAAGCCCTTCACATATACATCAAGAATTTAAAAATCCTCTAGTGGCTAATTTTGAATATTGTAATGCTAAGCTTAATAGTGACCATAAGAAGAAAAGATATATAAAGTAGAATTTGAAAATTCTAATAAAATTTAGTCTGGAAACAAGGCTTGATTGGCATTTGTAATCAAAAGATAGTCAAGTAAATAAATATTATTGGGAACTTAAAACAGTTCAGGGAACCCTTAAAAGTAAATTTAAAGAAAAATTTTTTTTTGAATATTGATGACCCATCAAAAGATAAAAAAATGCTGGAAGAGATTGAAAAAGGATATATCAAAGAGTTTGCTAATAAATATCAAGAAAATTTTTCAAATATACAACACAATAAAAAAACTTCAAAACAAAAGCTAATAATTTATAAATGTGAAATGGAAAAAAAAAGACCAAGAAATTGAACCATTTGTAAAAAATGAATGATAAAATTCAAATATAGCACTTTTCAGAAAAGAAAATGTATAATATTGATACTAAATACAAAGGAAAGCACTATAATTTTACTGAAAGTTATAAAAACCATAATCAAACAACTGCTTTTAAGAATATTCTAATACTGAAACAAAATATTATCAAACAATTTTGAAGGATTACTAAATTTTTAAATTGGTTTTAACCCACTATTAAGTTTGTCAGGATATCATAACCACATAACAAATACCATTCCATTCTTTTTTTTCAATATTTTTGCAATTCTAACAATTTCCTGATCAGTTTTTCATTATTCATATTCATAAAATGATCCTTGTATTTTTTCATCAGCTAAATCCCTCAATTTGTATGTTATGGGGTCATTTAATTTTATTTTATGAATAACAAGTATTTCATCAGTTCAGTTTGTTTTATAATCTTTAGCAAAAACTTTCCTTTTAAGTGTACTTATTATAATTTTGTCACCTGCTTTAAATTTAGCTTTAAGGGTACCAAACTACCTGTGGTTACCTCCATTGCACAAATTGTTGTAAACTTCAGCTTCATTTTTCTTTTCTGATTCTTCAATTGGAGTAATTTTTATATATCTATGCTTTGCACTATTGTATTCATTTAAAATTTTAGGAAGAATATCTAAATATTGTGTATGATTTTGTTTTTTGAATTCTTTCCACTTTTTGTTTTTAATTAAATCATTAACAGTTGAATTATTATCAAGATTTTCTGTTGAGTATATTTAACATTGTACTTATCAAGTAGCTCTTGAATAACCCATAGAAATTTTGGAATTCTGTCACCTGTAAGAACAGTTTGTAATGCATCTCTAACAGTAGGTCCATTCTTATCTCTTAGAAGAATAATCTATCCATATTTTGACAATGCATCTATAATCATTAATAAATATTTGTAACCCTTATTCCATCTGCTAAATTTTTGCATATCAACCAAGTCAGCACCCAAATATAATCTATATGTGTTACAATTACACACATTCTCCTGAAATTTTTTATAAGAGGTTTTTGAAGTTCATTAGCTAAAGTTGAGCTTAACTCCTTTAAGTTCAAGTTTTTTTTAATGGGCCAAACCCAAAATATGCTTTGCACCAATAAAATTTGAAAGTAGTAACTTGTCAAATCCTTCATGAAAATTTTTAGGTCTAGAATTTCTTAAATTATTCAACATTTGTTTGTCATACGTAGCTTTACCCTGAGAATCTTGAGCTTTGAATTAACATATATGATGTTCTCTAGAAAAAGCATCAATTTGATTATATGGTTTTACATTATTTTTTAATTGTTTCTGTAAAGGATTAAATGGTCCAGTATATTTATGATTTGGAAGTGTGAAACCTTCTTTTGGTTTTGAAATGTAGCCAATTGATTTATGCATATCAAGAGGAACAGACTTCCTCCATTGCTTCCCTTAGCATCAACTATAGGTTAGTTCTTTGCCTTTGATTTCAGCATATTTCTTCCATTTTTTGTTTTAAGTAATTGTCCAAAGCCTGGAATAGAACCGGTTTGTCCTTTTTCTTGAACACAGTAAGTTAAATTTATTGTCATCTTTATACAGAAGTAAGTGAAAATGAATTTTGTTGTGAAATTTATTTAATCCTTAATTAAGGGGAATTAAATTTCCAGTGGAAAAAAGATTTTCATGAAATGAAATATATTTTGCAAGAAAGATTTTCTTAAGGGACTTTGTTCTCCCCCTCTATGGTACTTTGTTGTGAAATAAATTTCAGGAAAATGATTTTCTTTTTCTTTATATAAAGAAGATTATTATTTATGATACTCTAAAAGTGAAAAATGACAAATAACCTGTAGATTTTTATTTTTATAAGAAGACTTTAAAATTCTTATATGTGGAAAATCAGGATGTGGGATAACTAATGTATTAATGGATATAGTTTTAAGAGCTCTTATATATTATGATTAGTCATATATTTATGCTCCAAATTTTTATCAAGAAAAAAATACAAAATCTAACTAAGATAATGAAAAGAACATCAAATCAAGTAGACTACAATGTTTTGGAAATACTACCTTAAGAAGTTCTAAAAATACTAATGAATATTCAACAGCAGTTAGAAAACTTCCAGAAAAAACACAAAATAATTTTGCAAATAATTTCACTGATTGCCATCATCATTACATATCAGCAATATATATTTTACAATCTTATTAAAATGTTCCAAAAAAATAAGGACAAATCGTACACAAATGGTTTTATATACTACTGTTGATAATCAGGACAAAAATTCAATTGCTAAGGATAAATCGTTTAATCCAGGCCTATTTGAAAGTTTCTCTTATTATTATGACTTTTTATTTGTAAAGAAGGAAAGGAAGACATCACACAAAATCTTTAAGAAAACTTTTTAATACACACACAGAAAGGTGTCCTTTATTCTAAGTAGTTAATGGACAATATGTTCTTTATTTGAAAATATATGGCTCTATAATTATTTTCTAAATTAATTATATAACAATGGATTATGATGTATATAGAAAACTAGTAAAAACTTGAAGATGAAGCCAGTAAGTAAAAATAAAAAATTTTGCAACAAAAGGAAGTTCAGTACAATCTAAAAGAAACCTAGAAGCCTATTACACAAACTATTTCAAATCAAGTATACCTTTTATAAGATCAAACAAGTTCTATTACACAAAATCTAAGGGATCTAACAAATGAATTAGCTGAAATGACAAAAAATCAAATGCAGTTACAAATTTCAATAGATTACTGGAAGCCATATAATTTACAACAGTTAGAAGATAAAAGTTCTCTTGGAGATGAGAGTTCTCTTGGAGAAACAGGATCAAAGGCAAAAAAAATGTATGAAGCAAATTTTGATATAGATGTTCTAAATAAATATAGCTTAATTCTACCAAATGAACTTAAAACAATCAGTGATTCTGAAAAAAGAATTAATTAGACAAATAGATGAAATTATAAAATACAATAATAGAAAAATATAAGTATAACTAAAGCAAATAATAGATTAAAATGGTGTATGACAAGTTAAATGTTGAAATGCATAACATGGAAGAAAAATTTAACAAATGATGAACAAGCACATTATAATGAAATTGTTGATGAATGTAATAAAGTTGTTGATAAACATGATGAAATCAATGACAAATGTGATGTCTTAGTAAGAGATGGAAAAGAATTGAAAAGATATAAGGAATTTATAAAATCTGTTTTAAAAAATACTCAATTGGTTGATTCTAATAAATCTATAGATGGAAATGTTCAAGGAAAGGGACTCAACAAAAACAAAGTATCTACAAAAAAGAGGTATTTTCTATTAAAGCTATAGATTTTAATAAACTATATAGACAATATAATTTGGAAGTTTACTTTGTAGATCAACACAGCAACCCTTATGGAAAACCAATTATTTTTGAACCAATTGATCAATCCGTCACAGATATTTGAAAAAGAGATATAATAATGACAAGATAAATACACTGAAAAGTCTAAGAGAGTATTTAGGAATCTTGTAAAACTTGCTGGAGTTACAGGTAATCACAAGAATCAAAAAGTTAAAAAGATAATTAAGGGTCAAAGAGTTTTCTACTATAATAATCCTTCAAAATTAATGGATCACTTAGAATTACTTACTTCTTCTAAGATTGCTGGAAATGGCAGTTGTCAAATTTATAATGAAATTGTTCAGGTAATTGATGAAATAGTAAGATTTAAAATGATTACTAAAGATGATGTTAAGTAGTTTTACAGTAAATTACAAAGATTATTTTTCTTAAGGAGAAGGAGACCTTGCTCTCCCTTTTATGGAACCGAAGAGTTGTCTATTGTGAAATAAATTTCATTCCTTCTTATATAGTAAATATGTCTGAAATTCCTCAATTTCTAAATTCAAATTACGAGAATGTTGATGGTAAAACTTCTGATTACACAGTAAAATTAGTAAATCCCATAGAATTACACTCACAACCACATTACATTTGCATAGATCAAATAAATATGATGTAATCTTGGTACAAAATTTCTAAGGAGCATAAGAACAACAAGATTGAATATTTCCATGATGAGACTTTATTTGGGCAAAAATTACAATTTCCTGTGGGTATTTATCAGTAAAAAGATATATCAGCATACATAAATAGTAAAATTGTAGCAAATGGTCATGAATCAAAAGAAAATACTGATAAATATGTTGAAATTATTTTTAATCAGAATACTTAGAGGCATATGTTTCATTGAGCCTAAAATGTGTTTAAAATTTGATAAATAATTTGGTGATCTGCTAAGTTTTATGTTCTGAAATATAAACCATCCAATGATCTTAAATAGACTACAATTTCCTAACATTACAAACAGAATTGATAACATTTTAATTCATTGTTCACTGATAAATGATAGTATTTATAATGGAAACTCCATTGACATAGTATTTAGTTTTCCTACAAACGATTTGGTATCAAGTTATCCATTTACAAACCTTTACACAAACTTTTTCACAAAATCAATACAAATGAAATAAGAGAAATAAGAATATACATTTCTGATAGCCAAAATCAAATTATTAACTTAAATGATTATTATGTTCATTTGGCATTCTTAAATATATAAAATTATTTTTTAAATTGCAGAAAAAGAAAGTCTTTTTTTTATATAGGCACGACTAACTCAAAGAAAACTTATGAAAACTAGTGAAGGGAAACAAATTTCCCACTGGGGAAATAATCCCCCTTAAGAGAAACTGATTTCAATAAACCACAGGTTACAAACACTAATACAATATTAGAAACAACAAAAGTAACAATTAAACCTATTGCGTTTGGCTTAGAAACTCCAGATGAAGAAAAGGGAATGGAGATACAAATGTTATTCTAAGATTGCGCCCCAGGATTTTGACAATATAAGGATATGATTTTTAAAACTATTTTGAAATTCATTTCACTGCTTATTAAGGGATAAGACTTCCCTGTGGAAAACAATTTTATTTTTTCCTTATATAATAGAAATGACTGACTTTAGAAATCCAACAATTCTAGAAAGAAATGAATACATTAGATTTGATCTCCTTACCTGCTGGCAAGGTTTAAATAAATATTGAATTAGCAAAAGATGACAATGTAATATTTAATTTAGCTGGAAATGGAAAACTAGTTGTCACTCAATTGCAACTCTTTGTCCCACAAATAGCATTTAATCCTAGGGGAAGAAAGATGTATTTGAATAGCTTTATAAATAATAATTGGGTGTATATAAGAATCACCTTAGAGGAATCTAATCCTATAAATCAACAATCCGGCATATTTAGAATATGTAATTCAATACAAAAACCTAGATATGTTTTTATCTATAGCATCACTGAAGATAAAATTTATGATCAATCTAAGAATTAATTTGGGATTGATATTTTCAATTCTACTTAAAACTTTTAAAGGCATTTAGACTAAAGATATTATAAATACTCTTGAGAAATGGTGAAAAATATAATTATTTACTTTTTCTGAATTCTGTCAGAAATTGTTCCCTATAATGATTGTTTTAATTACTTTTCAACTGATACATTTAGAAAATTATAGTATATTGAGCAAAATATTGTATAATTGAATTTTATTCGTCTAAAAAAGAAGATACATCTCAAATCGCAATAAATAAAATTGGATTCAGAGATATTTTCGCTCTATAAGCGAATTGAAGTCATTTAGTAGTATATATATATATATATATATACATATTTCTCATAATCGCCATAAAATTTAATAAAGATATGCAAAATCTGCGACCACTAAAAGATTGAAAATGTCTACTTTTCAAGCTTACCTCAAAGTGCTTAGGTGGGCTATATGGAAAAATACATTTCATGTGCAGTAAAATCATAATATCGGAATTGCAATCGAAATTACCAACGAAACAAAAATTGATAGAAATTGACACCAATTTTCAATCAAAAAGTATCTACAAATTCAATGATTTTAACCCTATTTCTTCTAGTGTTACGTTTAAATAAAAAATTCTATTTGTGCTAATTTTTGAAAAATTTTATCCAAGCCTGTTAAGAAATATTGAAAGCTTATCAGTGGAGTTGTTTCCGCTCATACAGTGATGAAGATTTATGCTAGAACCTATTTTTGTGTCTGAAGCACTTGCAAATAAGATGACTTTTCAATGAGAAATCCGATTTTTGTAAAAATATTCAAATTCTTTAAATAGCTAATGTTCAGGTAATGACGCGGTATAATGTCCATGGCAACAACTAATACCCTGAAGTATTTTGTTTTCTGAAAAAAAAACTGCGCGCTCAGAACGCCTGGACGCGAAAGAGCCCGCCAACGGATTTCAGTCAAAAAGGAATTAAATGTCAATTCTCTATGTTGTGGTGTTTTCAGATTTTAAATGTATTCATTAGTCATTAGTCCCGTTATTGCGAGGTTCGAAATTTTTTGGGGAAACCATCGCAGATTTTGAAAAAAGCCCAGTAGAATTAGGACTAACAATTACTTCAAACTGAAATGAATGTGAAGATTTTGAAGTATTTATAGTTTATTATCACAATGCATCTACATTGGGTTAGGGGAAAAAACATTTGCCAATATGCTTACAATATGTTTCCTCTCTGCTAGTATCTTTAAAACTGTTGATTGGAAACACAATTACTGAAGAGATGTTGCTGGCTTCTTTTAAATTGATTCGAATATAATTATTGTTCCAGTCATCCCTCGTAATCATGCAATGAGTCTTCTCGACAAATTCATTCTGCCTATAATTCGTAAAGAGCAGATTTGGTGTATTAAACTTGAATTCTATATCACTGCTTGTATAGGAACTCACTCCACCTTTATAATATATAGCTAAATACATAAGTGTGAGCACAATCTTAAAATTTATAATAGTCCATTTACTGCTACAAGTATAAGTTTCTCTACTATCCTTAAATGATATATTTATGCTTCTGAAAGACAGCTATGAGAAGACGAGTTGACTGGTAAAAGTTATTACCGCCTAGCCAGTATTCAGGAAGAGGGGGCGAGTATATTTTAATTGTATTGTATATTTTCTACATAAATATGAAAACAAATATATATAATACATAATTAAAAAATTATTGAAAGTATATAGAGAAACAGTAACACAATTTCAACAGAAGTTATCGTTAAAAAAAGCTCTTATTTACATTAGGTGATAGAAAACAAAGATGTGCTCCAATCAAAATGTAAAAACTAAATCAAACACAATTACAATTTAATTATCCTAAATTTTTCCCATGCACTTAACTTCTTTGATAATTCTATTATTGTTTGGTGACTTAATAGTTTATGCTTAAGTTATTTGTATATTTTTTTTAGTTTTTATGCAATTACACGAAATATTTCTTGCTAGGAAATATTTCTGTCTCGCGATGTGTACGAAAATTAATTTCGCGAGCTATCTTAATACCCGGCATAAAAAATATATTTAGCCATTGCTCTAAATTTATGAAATCATAAAAATTTAGAAAATTTTCTAAAAATACTTTTTCTACGACAAGAAAATATATGGGCGAATAAAATGCAAATTGCCCCAAAATCTAGCAAACATTTCCTTTAAAGAAGGCAGCACTACAAATCTTACTGCCGGCCAATTTAGAGCAATTGCTAAAAATATATTTTATTCCATGTATAAAGTTAGCACGCGAAATCAATTTTCATACACCATTGCGTGAGAAAAATATTTCGTAGCAAGAAATATTTCGTGAAATGATAAATCAAATTGAAAATAATAAGCTAAAGAGTATAAGCTTTTCAATAGAAATTTTAATATACTCAACAGGAAATTTATAAATGTTTGTGATGATGAAGAAAGAAGAGACACTATAAACAAACAACAAATGGAAAATCACATAGAAAATGACTTGCACACAATGAAAACAAGATTTTGCAAATTATTAAGCAATCCAAAACTCAATTATGTAGTATCGAGTATATGCATAATTTCTATTCAAATTTACAAGACAATTACCAGAAGAATTTGAATTATTTCATTGAATTGAAAATGGTGGTCTACTGAAGGAACGCGAGGCTGTTCATGAAGTGTTCGCATATCTTTCTGAAAACCCCTCCATTGCTGATATGAAAAGATTGGGAAAATATAACAAAAACAGAACAAGACCACGTACTTTGTTAATAACACTAAGCAACCCATGGGAGTCCGAACTTTGCTAGCTAAAGCCAGGCTTCTTAGAGATTTCCGAAAATACTCCATTTTCCTCTCACGAGGTCTGAATGAAACTGAGATTAAAATTCACAATTCTATTCTTGCTAAACGACGAGAACTAATCAACAATAATGTTGAGCCAAGACGATTGAAAATACGATCTCTCAAGCTTTTTATGGATGAAGAACTAGTGGATTTTCCTAAACCGAACCCACAGGATATCTGACTAAGAAATTCTACAAATGCAAAAGCACCTAGTGTGTTATTGACAAATGCACGTAGCCTCAAAAAATGTAATGCAGTATTACTATTGCAAA
>CABFPE010000871.1:51962-89502 GCA_900660155.1 Hofstenia miamia | reverse complement strand
GGAAAGTTCCGCAAATCTGGAAGTGTGCAAATGTCGTTCCCATACCGAAAACGCCTACACCACAAATAAATAATCTCCGTCCTGTGTCAATTACACCCATTCTGGCAAGAACTCTTGAACGTCTTGTTGTGAAGTTTCATCTTAATATGGCTTATTATAAACACTTGGATCCTAATCAACATGGATTTCGTACTTTTGGTTCTACAGTTAGCTTAATAATAGAAATACAAAATTTATTACATATAAAAAAGAATGAAGGATTCGAATATACCCGCCTCTTATCAATAGATTTGTCAAAAGAAAGCCTTTGATCGTGTTCAACATTCGCTTATTATTGAAAAATTGGATTCATATCTAGAAGTCAACAAAGGTGTAGTTTCCTGGTGTGCTGACTTATTGACAAGTAGTCAGCAACGGGTAATTGTTAATAGAAAGGCGTCACAATGGCGATCCACAAATCTTGGATCATTGTCCAAGGTCCTATATATTTTAATATTACGACAAATGACTTAAAAATTCCAGAACATATGTCTCGCTGAATCTACCTGAAGAAGTATGCGGATGACAACTACAGTATTTGTTTTGGAAAAGATGGAGAAGATGATGCATATGAAATTTCAATGCTTATATCAAAATGGTACAGAGATCACAATTTCCTCATAAATGCTACTATATCAAAAGAGCTTATAATCCCTCTTCGAAGAAATTGTCATATACCAACCCAAAATACTCAGAATTTCTTATTAGTAAATGAAATGAAAATACTTGGAATTACAATATCCAACCACTTTAGTTTTCAAAGTCATGTGCTGAATTTCACGAAAAACATTAACCAGCGCATTTACTTGCTCCTAAAGCTTAAACGTTTGGGATACTCAACTGCTGAGCTGGAACTGTTGTATTCTAGTATTATTGTCAACTTTATTAATTATGGACTTGAAGCGTATGCAGCAGAGAACAAGATAAATTTGGACTACATTGATAGAATCCAGAAGAAAGCTATCCGATTCGGAATCATACAATCGCTTACATCAATACATGATTTAATAAAAAAAAAGATGAACAATTATTCAGCAAGATCCAATCAAATTCGACACACCCCTTCGACACATCCTTCCTAATAGAACTCAATTCGCTGCAGAGAGATTAAGGCCACGTATGCCTCCAACGATTCTGGCAAAAAAATATCAAAACCTCAAAATTTTTCCAAACAGATGCCTGAAATATCCATATTCGTAAATTTGTAAACTATATAGTCTGATTGTCATTTTCAGATGCATAATCATAAAATACATTATTATTATTATTATTATTATTATTATTATTATTATTATTATTATTATTATTATTATTATTATTATACAAGTATAGAACCAGAAATAATGCATTATTCGTTTGCAATTATGCACACATAGGCATATTTCTTTGCTTATCATTATAGGAATCAGTACAGTAAAAAATTATTTTGGGTGTTTAGCCTCCAGAGACAAAACGTATGATATATGATACATTTTATAAAGAGGCCCTGCGCTTATTGGTTTGCTTATTTTTCATCTGAAATGTGATATTATATTTCCATGGGTACTAATTATTTATCATGCAGCAATAGTTTTAATCCAATATCAGCGTGCCAAAACCCTGACCTGGTTAATCAGCAGGGTGCTGAATTTCTTAATGAGAAAAACTAATAACATTACATTCCAAAAGAATTTTTTGTTATCGAGACTTCCACAAATAGACAAAATTTTTAATTATTGCTATTTGAATGAATTGTATTTTTACATGTTTTGCAACATATTGAATTTTTTTCTGAATTTCTTTATTTCGTTTATAGCGCAACTTCAGGCTGAAATGTATCATATATGATACAATAAAAGTCAGGTTGAAACTAAAAAGTTCCTAATTTTTGTAAACTACCATGTTTTATGTTCCCCATCAATGGCAATTAAGGCTGACTGAATAAAAAAATAAATTATTTCTATATCAGGCCTGAGGAGGTTAAGTTATATTGATAAAATGTGTGTTTTATTATTGCATCTGAGTTTTATTCAGCATATTAAATTCAAATATTGAAGTGACACAGCCACCCCAATATGTGCCAATTGCCACCCTTGCACCCCACTTCCGGCGCCACTGAATAACAATGAAAACGCAAGGTTTTACCAATTGAAATTGAATCTATGCATTTATTGAAAAGCATGCGTTGTAGTTTATTTAGATAAGCACTGCGCAGAAACTCAATAAAGTAACAGTTGATCCACAAAGCGTTTTAACAAAAACAGCAGAATAATTTTGGTCACCGTGAGTTTGTTAATGCAAAAAAGCCCAATGTAGATGTACATTTACAATTACACTAGCAACCAAGGGCGGATGCAGAAAAATTTTTTAGAGGGAGCTCAATTAAGAATAAAATGCTAAGTGCATAATTCGGTAGTAGAGAAGGCATAAAACTATTGAATTTTTAATTTTTAAAATTCATTATTATGTACGAACTTCACCACCATCTACTGACTCCAAAAATGGAAACATAGAATTCGTGCAATTTTCAATACTCAGCTCAATTTTTTCCAAATTACGCTTTAATAATGCCATGTTGTGATTTTAGTAGATTTTGGCATTATGCAAAGTAGACCAATGTTATAAAATTAAGTAAAATGCAAAATTTTCACCTAATTGTATGAATTTGTGCTTTGTCTCTAATTCAATCAACCTTGTTAACCCTTTCTTGCATAGAACTTTTTATTTCAAGCCAGAACCATAACATTAAAAATATTCATGTATTTTAGGATTATTAGACACAAAATATCCCAGTGCCCTCTTACGGTCATACACTATACTAGAAATGGTAACGTTTGTGTCCAGACTGATATAACCAGTACAGATGAAAGTGTTTGCTAGATTCATAGGCCTAAAAACTAGCAACATATGTAACCGGGATGCAAGAAAGGGTTAAGAATGTTGATAAAATTAAAGAAAATCAACCAATTCAAAAGTGTTAAGCTCTTGCTAAAATCAATAAATTCTAAAATTTAAGTAATTGTGCAGAGTTTTGATGATGGCACACAAATTTGTTTTTGGGTTTTTGGATTAGGTGTATGGTGTTGAATTTGAGTACAAAAAATCTGACCAACCCTACTGAGTATTGTCGAATACAGTTTGGTTCAAAAAAATGAGACTCGCAAAGTCATCTATTTTAAGCAAGCTACATTATATAAATTAACAAAAATCATATCAAATGATAGATAATTGAAATGTGTACACCTTATAACCCAAAAAATTACACAATATTGCCGCCATTAGCAACGCAGCGAGAAAATCTATAACCGATAGAGTCCATTATATTTTTCTTCAAATCAAAGGAAATTTGTTGCTCCGATTACAGAATATACAACTTCAACTCAGCAAAGTTTTTTCTTCTCAACGTCATCCTTGAAGATGCTTCAGATATTTTCAATTGAAAAAAGGTCTGGCAAGTTTGCAAGCCCCTGCAACAACTGAATATTTTGCTCTTTAAAAAAATTTTTGGTCTGACCAGAGGTATGACAAGTTGAGCCATCTTGTTGTAGTATCCAACCACCAGGATATAGGCCATTAGCAAATGCAATAAACTCTACAATAATTTCAATATACAGGGTGGGGAAGCAAAATTTACAGTGAGCTTTAAGTTGTTTTTACTCAGTAAAATTGAGTCACTTGTTTTAAAATATTACTCATGTTGATGTCATAACTATTCTAGCACACTGAGGCCCTATATATACAAAATGGAAATTATGTATGGACACAGGATGGTGCCCCGGCTCACACAGCTAGAAAAATACAAGAATTTTGCAAATCACATTTCTGTAATTTTTGGAAGTCGTGTTTATGGCCAACTTCTAGCCCAGACCTAAACCATTTGGCTTATTCTTTTTGGAGCCTTTTACAAAATGCTACCAATAGAACATCGCACAGCAATGTCGACTTTCTCAAAGAAACTATTACACAAGAATGGGAGAGGTTGTCTCCTGAGTATTTGAAGAAGACATGTGAAAGTTTCAGGAGACGTTTGAAGGCAGTTATTGTGAAAGAAGGCGGTCACATAGCATAAAAACATTTTTACGTATGCATTTTCTCGTGGCAAATGATTTGTCATAACTTCCTATAACGTAATAAGTCATACGTTGTTGTTAAAGTCTTGTCGTAAAATATTGTAAATTTTGCTTCCCCACCCTGTATATTTCGTTGCTATTCATTGTCCCGAATTAACAGATTTTGAGATAAAACTCTGTAACTGTGACCGCCCCAAACCATAATTTGGACTAGGGTTTACAGGATGTTTTGACTTGCAAGACCAATGAAGAACCCTGTTTCTGAATATCTGGAAAACTGACTCGTCTGTGATAAATATGTTGTCAAAGAATCCATCCAGTAACCAGTTTAGGCAGATGGAATCTCTTGCTATTTTTTGTTTTCGGGTCAGGTTTGTCACATTTTTTGCTTTTTTTGTGATTCCAGACACTCTTAGCGCCCTATAGACCGTAGATTTCGAAACTTGCTTCCCCCTGGCTTGATGAAACCGCTGAGTTATTTGCAAAGTTGATTGTAAGGGGTTACACAACGCAGTTTTATTTAGACTTTTTCGGTCACTTCCTTCCAAAATTCGCGGCCTTCTACTTCCTTTCTTTCTCTCTGTCAAGTTGCCTCTTTCGAGAATCTTGATATTCCTGTAAAAAGTCGCTGTTGACATTTTAATCTGCTTGCGAGAACTTGCCAGGTCTTTGGTGCCATTGTTGTATAGACGTTGAAGTAAATCTCGTTGCTCTTGAGAACTCATTTCATAAATGTTTGTTTGAAAGACCTGTTAGGACCAGGTGTTGCTAACAGGTATTTAATTAGTGAAATCATTTGTGCTGGATTTACAGTTCGATGTCATAGTTGCCAACCTGGAGAAGTTCAAATGCGTGAGATTTTTTATAATATTCAAAAAAGAATGTTGAAAACGAGGAAGAAAAACGGCACTTACTATCATTTTCGTTCAACACAAACTTTTGCACATTTTGAGAAATATAAACGGAGTCTATGCTTTTCTAACCTCGTCTGAGCCTCGAAAACAAAATAGAAATATAATAACACGTTAATTAAACTAGAACTCTTTTTAACAAAAGACGGTTGCGCGGAATAAATATCAAAGATAAAAGACAGTCTCGTAACCATTTACAGTAATTACAATCATTTCACTTCTTACAATGCTCATCATTGTATCGCTTTGTAGCTTTCTTAGCAGCATCCAAAACCTTTTTAGATGGATCAAATTGATAACAACATGTTTCAGATTCTGGACGACCTAACTTTACACCAACAATTGAAGTAAGTGTTCCGTCAATATCCATTCTGTTACGGTCAGAACCTTCGGGTTTATTCTTATTTACGAGTGAGTACACACGCTCAATCCCTGCATTTGAGTGGGGTGTGATCAAAACGATCGATGCAACACGAAACAGTAATCTAAAACGAAAGTCATCGCCAATAGGTGAGGACTTTTCCTGCAGTTGATGCCAGATGGTATCCATTCTGTACTGGACTTTTTGACTACTGTCAACAGCTTCACCCTCGGTATCATTTCTAGCTTTACCTTGGTGTAACCTTGCCTCTTCGAGGTTGACATCACTATCCAATAACGACTTGTAATCAAAAAACTGATCATACAGTAAATTGAACTCTGTTTCTGTGAAGTTTAATAATTTGCTATATCTAGTAACAAAATATTTCACATTTGCCCATGTTGCATTTTGGAGCTGGAAAAAGTTGATCCATGTTGCGTTCTCCCAAAACTCGTTATTCGTGTCCATTTTCTTCATGACATATTGAAGACTCGCCTTATAAAACGATTGGCAAGCAAAGAGAAAGTCCTCGTACTGTTTCTTTGAAATATAGTCTCCATCGCGACCCTCACGCAAATCTGCTAATATTGTGATGCAACTCAGTCTGATATGTATATCTTCGAGTGGCAGGTAATTGTTCCCATCTTCTAATGACTCCAAGGTCAGTTCAGATAGAACTTCGTGTTTCAGGAACCTCTTAGCTATCTTTTGAATAAGGTCTTTCGTCATCGGATACACCAAATGAGCAAGCGGGTCAGCTCTCTGTAAGAAGAGATTATAGGATGTGAATAGGGGAAGGGCAGTAGAAAAAAACTGAAGATGTGCTTCGGTCATTGGATCCGTAAAACTTTTCTTTAATCGTTTAAACCTTGCTCCTGCCGATTTCTTTGATTCCTCTTCTTCGCCTGTGTCTTCCTTGCTGCTATCATTGGGACGACTCTCAAACATAGATCTCAGACCCTCGTATTTCTTCAATTCTTTGCTGCAACACAGCTCTAAAGACAACCAACGAGTTTTTACAAATCTAATTATCTCATCGTATTCTTCTCCGACAAAGTCAACATACTCTTGAAGAATACCTTTGCGTCGTGTGCTTTTCTTGAAGTAGTAGTAGAGGTCAACTTGATGATCTTCAGCATCGAAGCCAGTCACTTCAGCAAAAGCCTTTCCACCACAACCTGCTGCAAGATGCGCAAGATGACAGTTACAGCCAGCAATATATGTTGCCTTATTTTTGTCCCTTACGCGAGATTTGATTGAATTGCGTTCGCCTACATTGGTATTTGTATTGTCAACACCAACGCTCACACAATTGTCCCAATTAATCTCTGCCTTAGACATTTCTCCATCGATTGCATTGAACAATGTTTCAGCTTTAGAGCAGTTTTCACCACTTGTTGAACACATTCCGAAGAAACGCAACTCTACTTTCTTCGAACGATTGACGTCGAAAATCATAGCACATGTTGCATTCATCTTTTTGACACTATTATCGTTTGAGCCGTCATTGACTAGAGAGAACGGATTGGCTAACATGTGTTCTACGATGTAGTCCTTCAAGTCTGGTGCTAGAGCATTATTTAAAATGCATGTAGATTTTGTTCGTCCACATCTAAAACTTTTGGCAATTTTGGAATCAGGAAATGCGCGGGCATAGAATTTACTCAAATGATCTGCGACATTCAGTGAAATGTTGTGTTGAACGAGAAATTCCGTTTGCATAACCTCTGCACGTATGACTGCACTATCATGTTTGGAAGTGGATGTCAAAGACGAAAAAGGGATTTGGGTCGATGTTTTCGCCGCTTTGACGTTTTTGTTGTGTATTGATTCTGTCAAACTAGGATCACAATGGCGCTCGACATCACGTTTTCCCATTTTAGCACATGAGAGTTTCTTACTACACGGCATACAGAAGAAAGAATTTGGTTCTTTTGATACACTTCTGATAGGAAATGTCTTTTCCCAGTCTTTTTTATACGAACAACTGTACGACTTTTTGGACTTTTTTGGCGGTGGACTGTCCGTAGAAGCCATTGAAAACAAGAGTACTACTCACCAGTTTCTCCACAATCCACAAATCTCCACAAATCACCTTGCTTTGTTTTCTACTCGAAATGAGACGTTAGACCACCGCACCTCAGACAAATTTATCACAATATGCCTCGTTGAAACAAGACGCGTTCTAAATTCTCACGCCAGGGGGTTCCGTTCCAAATCCACACGCCACTAGTAATGGCGTCCATCATTAATTACTTCGAGTAAACAAACCCCCTGGGCGTTTCCGTTTCATAATAGCCACTTGAGATTGTGGGCAAAGTCGTGGCCGCTCATGCTTTCAATAAAAGAACAGCAAGACATGAGTCACCAATTAAACCGTGTTTGTCAATGAAATTGAGATATAAGCGGTAGATAAAGAAAATTTCTTCCGATCGGGACTTATTGATTACTCCGGGAGAAATGTCGATGTGAAAGTTTGAATGTTTGGGATTTAACCAAAATGCGTGAACTATGCGTGAGACAAATAACTCTGCGTGAGAAAAATGCCTCTGCGGAAACGTGCGTGAGGTCAGCGTCCAATGCGTGAGTCTCACGCTGAATGCGTGAGAGTTGGCAACCTTGCGATGTCCAAAAGCAGTTCAGTTCCTATTGAAGACGTACATTATGCCAAAACAAAATTACAAAATTCGTTTGAGTCTCATTTTTTTAAACCAAAATATAGGATAAGTATTAACGGTGTTGAGAAATAGAGAAATAGAATTGGTAGACAAGGAGAAAATTCTATTTAATTATTACTCCTGCTATGGTTAGTATAATCTTCTTTTGTGTATAGATTAATCACTATAAGTTTATGTGCCAAGAGGTAGCCGTACCCAGACAAAAATGAGAAATCCTCAAGATATCCTAAAACATCTCACTGCGACATAATTGCCATCGGAGGGACAACACAAGAACCTCGCAATGTATCCTAAAACGATCCTAAATCTGTCTTAATGTCCGTCCAAAATAATATCTCTAGGATGTCTCATTGAGACACCTGGTGTCTCAACAAGACGTTCTCAGGCTGTCTCAGCAGATGGGCTTGAGATTGTATCACAACGACATACTTTGATAATAGCGGAAAGCGAGATAGGTTAATGACCCTCACAACGACGCCATTTATAACAGCAAAATACACTATTTCAATGCGTTAAGTGTATATAACAGATTATCATAGCAAATTTATTAAATACCAATGACAACGCTGCTACAAAGAACACATAAGATTCTGCAGACTCAATTGCAAAGCAATTTAGAACGCACAAACATTTTCCGTATGAATGATAGCTTTAAACATCGCATATATTGTTTAGCAATTTGGTCATAATTTTGGCAATAATAAATTTAAGTTAAACATTTCAATTTTGAATAAAATTTGAAATCATTTTTTTGATGCAACATAAAAGATTATAAAGTAAAATGAAGTTTTACTAATTTTCAAACAATTCTCAGTTAGTGCTGACATTTTGCATAAATTATTTTTACATTGCTTGAATTATAAATTAATTCTGAAATGGCATCTCAATGTAATCTCATGAGATGTATCAGCGATAACCTAAGTAGACATCTGCAGAACATCAGCATCCTAAAAGCGTCTCAATAGGATATGAGACATCTGCGACATCAATAGGATGAGTTAGGATGCATTTGCGACAGTTGATTTTTGACTGGGTAGCTATGCTTATCAAATTTCATTATTATTTTTCAAAGCAAAATAATTTAATATTGTATGCTTAAATTAAAATACCCCACAGAAATCACATGTATTTCTATTCATCCCCATCCAAAAGGATGAATTGAAATACTTTTAAAATTTAAAACAATTCCTGAAAACTAAATATTCTTATTTTTATTGAAATGAAATTTCAGGATCCATTAGACGCATTATAGCCTAAAAAATTCAATGAAATACATTTTACAAATACTAGATCTTTGAAAAAAACTTGAAAAAAATTTTCCTATTGACTCCATTTGACGGTCTTAAGGACTTTTATTTCGCAATTTTTATTGTAAAATTTTAATAAATTTTTCTTATTTTAGAGGCCCCCTCTGTACCTGCCCACGCCCTTGCTAGCAACTACTGGAAAGATGTTGGTTAGACACAGAGAAACCCCAATGCAAACATTGGCATTAGCAATTTTCCGGGAATGTCAAGCCCACTCTAAAAAATTTGAAGGGACCATGCCCTTCCCCCTCTATATCTACGCCCCTATATATATATNCGCCCTTGCTAGCAACTACTGGAAAGATGTTGGTTAGACACAGAGAAACCCCAATGCAAGACATTGGCATTAGCATTTTCCGGGAATGTCAAGCCCACTCTAAAAAATTTGAAGGGACCATGCCCTTCCCCCTCTATATCTACGCCCCTGTATATATATATATATATATATATATATATATCACTAAATGCAAATTCAAATCTTCCACATGACTGGCTTTAGAACTATAGTGACTTTGAAGTATTTTTCATTAATAAAAAATACACCATTTTACTTTCGGAAACGCATTTGGCCGAAAAATGGTATTTGAAAGAACTAATTTAGACACATATTTTCAATTTCAATAAATGCTGTTTTTGTGCTTCCTACAGATCATATACTTCAGATTTATTAATACATACAATTTGTGATTTTGATAGTAAACTTTGGAAACAAAGGCCGGTAAAACTACAAATGCTGTTTTTAAACGTACAAATGACTTTGAAAAAGTATTATCGATTATACTCTCTACAGTTTAAGATAGCAAATGGAGATAGTAATTCAATAATGTCAATTTTGAAAACTTGCAGAAATGCAAAAACCAGTGTTGCTTAATTTCTACCATTAAGGGCATGGGATGGATTTGGGCTTGGTTAAGGTGGGCCTGAAGCAGAACTATTTAAGTTCCATGTATATATATATATATATATATATATATCCAAAAATTTGCTAAAAATTAAAAAATTTTGGCAAAAAATCCAAACAATTTGCCTAAGGAACATCTACTGGTATTATTCTTTGACATTCTTTTAGTGTATTATAAATGCTTCTCGTTACTATCCAGTATCAACTATATTCTTAACCTTGATAATAAATATCAATTGAAAAATTATATTTAGTACGCATAGTAAATAAAAGAATAAATAAATAAATAAATAAATAAATATATATATATATATATATATATATATATTTGTTTGTAATTTTATGTTTCTTTAGCCATCAACAGTAAGTATAACTTTGATCAATGCACGTTTTGTGTAACTCTAGAACGACATATTTTAAGAAGAATTTTTAAATATATTTAACATATTTTACATTTGGCATCGTTATCACCACGTTTTAATGAAAATGTCGCTCTAGTGTTGATACACCATCTAACTCATAATACATGGTTTGTGCTGTTTTGTCTTTTTGAATGCGTCCGTTTTATGTCTTCGAACTCACAATGAAAAATATAATATAATTTAACCGTTGTTGAAGAAGCGGTTATACAAAATAGAAGTATAATTTCTGTTTGAAATCACTGTATGCACTTTCCACCATATTGTCATGCTACGAAAATTATTGCACAAGTAAATTTGGAAATATGTATAAAATGTACATTTTTGTATTATATTTAGTTTGTGAGTGTTCTCCTTGGCGTATTGATAAAGAACTGAAATTGAATTGTGATAGACTCACTGCTAAGAAACCAAGCTATTATAAGCGGACTTGTAACAATCCTGAATGTCCAACCTCCTACTCAGTAGAGTCAGAATGTCGTGGTAAGCAGTAGTATTATTACATAATCTCCAATAATAACAGTTGAACTTTTTTTAAAATATTATATTAGAAACTTTAGAATTCAGTCTATTAACAAACATGTAGAAAAATTATATGCGTTTAAGTTTTAGAATAATGGACAGTTACGAATCTTCAAGACTCAACTCCTCAAATCAAAATTTAATTGTGAATCTAACTAAGATGAGGGTGGCAAGTGAGTAGACCGAGCTCGACTCTACCCCTGTGTCGGATCGTGTTATGAGTCAGAAATTTGATAATTATTAGTTAAAAAATTACCTTAAACAAATTGAAGCTTATACTACAAATCATTGAAGTCGAGACTTTCAAATTTTGACTAATTACAATATAAATTGCATATTGAACAAATACCATGAAATTTGACAATTTAAATACATTAATAATGGGCAAAAATCAATTCTAAATGAGTCCTGTATTATTGTAGTATTACAGTAATAAATTTAATAATGATTGATTTTTTCAATAATAATTTAAGTAATATTTTTTCGAAGAAATATATTTTTGAAATCATATGGTAACAATATTAAATTTTAGGTTTAAATTCACCCTTAGTACCAGCCATAGAACAATGGGTACGATATTCCTCTGAATCCGGGGTTATTGGAAAGCCATCATATTATCCAAAGTCAGAACCTCCAACTAGCAATACATGGGCAGTTAATCAAAACTCTCAACCTTTAATAGTAAGAGTGCAATTTTTTTTAAAATTAAATCTGTTGTTAACCTTTTATTGCTCATAAGGAAACGTATGATATTGCATTATGCAGATGGTAAGCAGCACCCCATCACCAAAGTTAAACTTTGAAATGCATCTTAGACGCTAAGCTAGGGCTGTACATAAATGTATCTTCAATTCTTAAGGGAGTCCATTAATGATTGCCAAAATATTAATCGCAAAAAACTAGGATCAAGGTAATATTTTTACACAAATTGGGTGACCAACGCTCTTTATAGAGTCACATGATTCGTTTAATTATACTTATTTCCAAATTAGTGATCAGATTGATCAAACAGTAATATAATGCTTAAGTAGAAAAAACAATTTAAGGAGCAATTAGCAATTTGACTGAAACTTTATAAATATATTAACTTGCCATTAACATAAGATTAGTCATTAAAAATACAAATAACTTTTCTAGATGTAGTTTTTGATTTCCAATAAAAAAAATTATAGCAGTCTAGATACCGGCTTTGTTTTGGTGGTACATCATGCACCAGCAAGCCTCAAGAGGTTTATTTCAAACATTAATCGAAAAAATTAATTGAATTGCTGTGAAGAAATCAAAATTAATTCTATTGAGAGAGCGTTTATGAATTGCAAAGTGTTTTCGAGCATTGATTTTTTAATTGCATTGTTTAAAATCAATTCTATGGGGAGCATAATGCAATTGAAATAGAATATTAACTCTGTGCATTTACATGTAATAAGTCTCAAGATTTGTGCTTACTAAATAAATGGGGAAGCACAAGGACCTACTTGTGCCCTGGTTGCTCCAAAATGCAATTTGGCAACATCTGAAATATGTTATTTAATTTATTTTCTCCAAAATCTATTAATATGTATAGTGCACTAAAAATTCCAAGCTTTACTTTTAATTATTGAACGACTATTGCAACAGACATTTATCATTTTTTTTGTTAATTGCATAATTTTATATAATACAAAAGAATATGATCTAAAATGTATGAAAAAGAGCACATAACGTAAGTTCGAAGTATTTTCTAAAAAAAGCTCACCCTAAATTGCATGATATATCGTTATAATGATTGACATGGCAATATGCACTTTTGGAGCTTTTTTCCATATGACAAGCATTATCTTATTTTTCTATTATGAACTTAATTTATAATTTTTTTGGAAAAAGTTATCGCTTTTAAGGTGTGTATTTATAAACAATTCGGATTTGATAAATTTGTATCTGTATATCATACCACAATAATTGGGTGCAATACAATTAATTATTGTAGGAACGATATAAAATATTCATTACAAATAATATTGAAAAATAATGAGTGTCCAAAATGTGTTTGCAAATAGTAAATTTAATATAAAATTTCACAAAACAAGTATTTGAATCTGGATTTATCCAAAGATAAGCATGACAATTCATACATTAGCTAGAAGTTGAAGAAATTTTCGCAGCGACCTTGTATGCTCATACTTTTTGGCTAATGAAAGATGTAATCCAGACGAATTTCTGTTCGAAGTAGAATGGAATTTTTGCTTTGACAAGGCAACTTGGTCTTCTGATAGTCTGCATTGTTTGTGGAAAACATGAAACCATTTAGAAGCAGATCATTTGAAATAGTACTGTTTTTGTGGATTCCTAATTTTTCTTACTTTTTTCTGCGTAGAAGTCAACTGTTTACTGCAATTAGATAAAAAGTTGAAAAATATTCAAATTATATAAATCCACTGAGTGAAAATTCCTCTTGATAGGAAGCTTTAAGATAGAATTTTAATGATCAGCATCCTTTCAGGGCTATAGTAAATTTCTTTCTGCAATTCTTGATTATTTTCAACCTGAAATTCTTCTCTATTATTTTGATTGAGAAGAGCACTTAAAAAATTATTACCATTTATTTCATCTTAATACTAATATTTTGAATGTTTTCCTGTGAAATTATTCCCTTTTTTCTCTTACAAGTTGTGATCTCAACATAATGGGTGAACTTGCTCTGTCATAAGAGTTGATAAATGCTTAATTCGAAGATATTCAAATTCTATTTCCAAATTTAGAGTTTGTTAATTGGAGCCATGAATCATATCATGAGAATATCCATCAAATGTTTTTGCAAAAATCAAATGCTTGTACTCACTGTATAAATATAATATAAATGAATTTCCAAAATATATTTACTCTCTGGTGAAATGAATTCTCGCTTTAAGATTCGAAGTCTAGATCAGATGTTATCAAATTCTTGATACATTATACATTAATAGCATCACATCCTAAGTAGAATGTACAAAACGTCTTTACTTGTGAATTGTAGGTGTAAGATAATTTTTCTAAATGTCAATGCAAGGCAAATAAATATGATCCCAAATGGTGATATATATGGAAAATTTATGCAATATATATATATATATATCGATACTATTTTGCTCAGATTAATGCTATGTGACCGGTTTTGATTTAAAATCACCGTCAATAAAATTTTGTCGTAATATAATTTACAATTCATTACATTTAATTTTTGTTAAATATGCATACACTAAAAGATATTCAATATGTTGGTGGTGCTTTGTTTATTAATTAGTCTTTGTTTATTCGAGTTCTTAATAATTAGGGCTTCAGAAATCTTAGTATTAGTTGTTTTCATAATGATCTTAAAATGATTGATATTTGCTCGAGTTGTTGAGTATAAATTTCGGAATTTAAATGCTCTGATAGGTGTTCATTAACCCGAGTTTAAAGATGTCGCTTTGTTTCACCGATGTAAGAATGGTGACATTCTTCACATTTAAACTTGTATACAATTGATGAAACAAGCATCTCTTAAATCGGATCTTTGTTGCAAAATATATTAAAGGTTTTCTTAGGTTCTAATATTGGTCTTATTCTTTTGTATCGTCTTAATTTCGCATTAATTTTCTTTATTCTTAGATTTAGCAGTTGTTGGTGCTCTTCAATATATGACAACTTCCAATATATTGGTTCTTTATCATTAGATTGATCTTGGTTACATATTACTTCAGGCTTCTTTGTTAGCTGTTGATCAACATACCTCTTAATTAATCGATGCGGATAGCCATTATTTTCCAAAATTTTTTATTCATTCAGAGATTGATTCAATTAAATTCTGGTAATTTGAAGGAATTTTGATGATATGATTAAGTAAGCATTTAATGGTATTAATTGTATGCTTTGAATCACAATACGAAAGAAATGGAATATAAAGATTGGTATTTGTTTCTTTTCGATACATCTTAGTTTGGTAGGAATGGTTATTGTATGTTATTGAAAAATCCAGAATATTTCATTTCTTGTTCACTTGGTATTCAATTGTAAATTTAACTCTTTTAAGCAATTATTCATAAAGTTCTTGAAATTTTCAACATCATTTTGGTTTTCGAATATAGTAAAAAATGTCATCAACATATTTATTTTATGCAATGGGCTTTGTGATTTTTAAAACATCCATATTGTTTTCGATGATATACATGGCAAAGGATCCCATAGTTGAAGCTAATGGGGATCCCATTGCCATTCCATCTATCTGCTCGTAAATAGTTTCATTAAATATATATTTTACGTTTAGACAAGCAATATTCAATATTTTCTTAGAGTGTTATGATTCATAGATATTTCATTCTCTGGAATTAGACTTATGATATGGTCTATTTTTTTTTCACCGGAATATTTATATATATATATATATATATATATATATATTGAAGCTGAATTGATTTCTTTCAAATATGAAGTGTTGTCTCATGTTTTCTGGTCAGTATCAAAACATGTACCCCCAATTGCCAAGGGGTAGGAAGCGAAATTGGGACCGCGAAGGCCCGGGTTCGAGGCCTTAAATGATCAGAGGGTGCGGAGAATCTCTGGTCAGGCGGACTCCACAATCGGGCGTGTGTACTTGAGAAGTGGTAGTATAGGATCCACGCAGACCAATGGACGACAGCATAAATGGACAGATGAGCAGAACAGAACAGCACTGAAGAGTTACAGAAGAAGCAGGCCAGATGAAAGGGGTTACAGGAAGAGAATGCTGAAAGAATAGAGGAAGGCAGGAACAAGATTAGAAGTTACAGAGCAGAGGCTTGCAGGACAAGTGCGAAAGTTGCAGTTGAATGAGAGTAAGGGGAAAAAGATAGTTAAACAGGCTAAGCAGAGGGAAGTGGCGGAAGCAGCAGAACCAGTGGGAGCACAAACTGCAGCAGCAATCAAGGAAAAAATGAAGGAAGAAATAGGTGAGAGAACTAGGGTGCCAGTTCCAGGAGGAGTTAAGAAAAGCAAGCTAGCAGTAGAGACAGCAAAAGTCAATAAAGTGTTGGAGAGGATAGATGCTAGGAGTGTCACAGAAGTGAATAGCTTAAGGTGTGTTCCCACAATCCACTTTTATCAGCAGATTTTAATCAAAAATGCAATTATTTTTTATCATCTGATTTTTTATCAGAAAAAGCGGAGTTGGAAGAGCGTTCAGATTATCGATTTTTTGTCAGATGATAAATTATCATCTTTTGATTGACAGTAAAAAAACAACAACATCTGTTTATGGATTGGTTTGTTTTGGAATGTAAACAATGTTTGCATATTTTGAAGTTGAAATATTTCAACGACAATAATTTACGTTTTGGAAGTCTGTTCCCTACTTGAGAAGTAAACAATTAGTTTCAAGTAGCTATTCGACTAGTTTTAGTACCGTTCAGACTATCGACTTTTATCAGCCGATAAAAAAGCAGATAGAGTGTTCACACTATCAACTTTTATCACCGATTTCTTGACAGATGATAAAAGTCGATAGTGGGAACACACCTTTAGTGTATGCAGGTGCATGTGAGGTGCTGGAAAATGTAGGCATGTACATGAAAAAGAAAAGACGACAAGAAGATAAGAGAGACAGAAAGCCAGCATGGGAGAAAAGAATTGAGAATAAAGTGGCAAAGATTAGGCAGCAAATAGGGAAGTAAGGCAGTACACAACAGGTGCAGGGTAGGTAAGGGCAAGACTATAGAAACTGCAAGAGAAGAGCTTAAGCAGAGATTAGTTGCAGAAGCTGAGAAATTGCGAAAATGTAGAGCAAGGGCAAAGCAGAAAAATAGAGACAATATGAAGTTTGAGACCCAAGAAGGAGGATGCAGGAGAAAAGACTACAGCTAGAGCAGGCGTGGAAACAGTAAGGTTCTGGGAGAATATATGGGGAACTGCGGGACCAGAGATAGAGAGTGAACAGATTCAGAAGGAATTCGGAACAAAAGAAGCAATCACAAGTGCAAAGCTCTAAAGAAGTTGAAGACTTGGAAGGCGCCAGGCAGAGCTGAGCTACATAAGCATTGGCTGAAGAAGTTCACCAGTGTTCATGAGAGACTAGCAGTAGAATTGGAGGAGTGTGTGGTGAGTGGATATCCAGAGTGGATGGTAGTGGGAAGGACATTTCTGATACAGAAGTACCAAAAGAAAACTAGTGAGGCAAGCAACTTCAGACCAATAACATGTCTGCCAACAATTTGGAAATTGCTAAATCTGTGATTTCAAGTATGCTGGCATGTTACTTATAACAGAACAGAAGGGATGTAGGACAAAGACAAGAGGATGCAAAAATCAGTTGTTGTTAGACCATGCAGTGGTGGAGAATTATAGAAGGAGGAAGATAAACTTAGCATTTTCATGGATATACTACAGCAAGGCATATGAATGCATATCACATAGGTGGGTATTGAGAGGCCAATAGAATTTCACGGAAATGGGTAGAGAGAGGGAGATAGGAAGGTGGCAGACAGATACATGGGCATAGGTTGAAGTTTTGACGGGATGTATTCCAGGGAGAAAGCTTAGCACCACTACTGTTCGTAGTTAGCTTAATCTCTATCCCAGAAAAGTTAAAGGAAACAGGCATAGGGTATAATTTGTAGAAGAATGGTAGAGCTGTGAGTCACCTATGGTACATTGACGACCTTAAGATGTATGCTAGTTCAAGGAAAATGTAGCAACTGGAGACATTGGGGAAGGCAAGCAGAGATTCTCGGTTGGATTAGGAAAGTGTGCGACAGTGACAATAACCAGAGCCAAGTGTAAGGATGGAGATGGTTTGAAAACGAGCAGTGGGGTTAAGATTGAGGAAGTCAAAGAAGGGTACAAGCACTTAAGTGTGATAGAGAGGGACAGAACAGACCATGAGGAAATGAAGATGAGACTAAGAAAAGAATACAAGAGGAGAGTAAGGAAGTTTCTACAGAAGTCAGCATTGAATGGGCAGAATAGTATAAAAGCACTGGTTGATACCAGTGTTGAGATATTCGGCAGGAATAGTTAGGTGGAACAAGAATGAACTTAGAGAGCTAGACAGGGAGACAAGGAAGATACTTGCGCCAAAGAGAGGCTTTCAACTTAAATGGAGATGTTGATTGTACATGGCGATGCATAAAAGAGGGAAAAGACTGCTAAGTGTGGAGGAAACTGTGGAAGAAGAAGCACTAGGGCTAAAGAAATACGGAGAAGCACAACTTAGAGGGTCACTGGTGGAGGCCACTTAGGAGTTAAGGAAGTTAGAACTGAAAGTGAAGGAAAGAGAGCATACCAGAATAGGATGGAATTAGAGAGACAAACAAGGTATAGGCCGAAGGCAATGCATGGAGAATACTGGAAGAACACAGAAAAATGTGACAGAGAAGAAAGCAATAAGTGGTTAAAGAAGGGAGGACAAAAAGAGAAACCGAAGCACTGATAATGGTAGCACAGGAGCAAGCAATAAGAACAAACAGGGTGAAGAAGCATAGAGACAGAAGAGTAGACGTAAGTGATAAGTGTAGGCTATGTAAGAAAGAGGCAGAGACAGTAGATCATCTGATAGCAGGGTGTGAGAAGTTGGCACAGAATGAGTATAAGTTCAGGCAAAACAAGGTTTAAAAAGTGGTACATTTGAGCTTGAGCACTCAGCACAGGTTAGAAGCAGGAGACAAGTGGTATGAGCACAAGCTACAGGGCATCATAGAAAATGAGAACGTTAAGATACTGTGGGAATTCAACATACAGACGAGCAAGGTAATAGAAGCACGGAGACCAGACATAATAGTGGTAGACAAAGAGAAAAGATTGAGAACAGTGATAGACATAGCAGTACCAAAGGTCAGGAATGTAGAAAGCAAGGAGAAAGAGAAGATAGACAAGTACAGGGAGTTGGCAGAATAAATAGAAAGGCTGTGGAAGTTAAAGAAATTTGACGTAGTCCCAGTAGTATAGGAGCACTAGGAGCAGTGAGTAAGAAGCATAAGAGATACTTGGAGGAGTTGGGAGTACCAAAGTGGGGAAGAGCAGTTAGAGTCGTGAGGAAAGCTCTCCTCCCTGGGTTTATATTTCCTAAAGAAAGCAAAATAAAATAAGAAAGCATGGATGTACGAAATGCTTGATAAATACTAGTGATCCACTAAATAAAATAGAAAAATGGGGAGACGCGGGCTTCAAAACCTGCTGGTTAATACGGGGAATTTACAAATCAGGAATCAGGGCTCCAGACAGAAAGTGACATGCAATAGCTACAAAATATTTATGCTGTTTGGATGTTCGAGGTGGGACTGTAATGTGGCCATTGCGCAGATATTATTGTGATGACAAGGGTTGAAAATATTTATAAAGAGGATGAGTAATATCAGCAGTAATATGATGGGTCAGGTTCTTCATAGAATTTTTAATGGTGTTGTCAATCCGATCGTACAGGCAATTTAACTTATACCAAGTATACAGCCAGCATGTCCTTAGCCCTTATATGGTAAACACAAACCAGAGCTGCATACGAGATATGTGGTGCAATGTAAGTATTGATTATGTAATTTTGAGTGGAATCGTTTAGGTACTTCATAACATACTAAACAGAATTGATGATGTAATAGCGTTTTCACACCACTTTAGAAATGTGAAATTTGAATGTTAATTTTGAGTCTAAATGTTTTAGCTTCTCAGGACGCTTAGTAGAATTGCCATTAATATGAACAAGTGAGTCTAAACAGCCAGGATGTTTACTGTATGAAAATATAATTTCCTTGGTTTTACAGTTCAAAATATGACCTTCTTAATCTAATCGGGAAGCCATTTCATTAAGAATCAAATTAGAAATATTGAGACCTCTCTTTCTCTCTCTCTCTCTCTCTCTCTCTCTTTCTCAGAGTTGTGGTTTTATATTACAAAACATTCATTGCTGTCATCACCATACTGTAATTGTAGGAATTAGCGGTTCATGATAAAATTTCGGGCTTCAACAGACGTGGCTTTTGATACTGAGTATAAAGAATTATTTTTGCTTGTATACATTATGAATAGGGGTTGCGACAAAGGGTCTCCTTGTGTAACCCCAGCATCAAGTGAAACTTTGGAGGATTTTGATCTGTTGCTTGCTTTAACTGTCTGAGACCAGCCATTCAAATACGATCTTGACCAGTTAAACACCCAAGAGTTTTCTTCATTTATATAGAGTTGGATTTTGCAGAAAAGAATGTTTGGTAATATCCTGTTGAATGCAGACGTAAATTCTAAAAAGATAACGTGTACAGTGCAAAGTATTGGGGAATCCAAATTGCTGATAATAAAATTATCCAGGCAAAGCAGCGTATATCGTTCATTGAGCAACCACGCTGATAAACAAATTAGAGTCCGTTTGTCATAGATTTAAACAAGTTCATTAAAGGAGGATTCAGAAACCTGTTGAGACATTTAGAGGGGATATCGGATAAAGTAATGGGTCAGAAATCTTTATCAACTTCTGAATCAATACTTTTTCGTTTTGGAACTGCAGTCACGAATGGTTCATTCCAAACATTAGGATGAGTTTTTGTTGAAATATTTTGTTAATAGATGTGACTATACACTTCAGCCAACTCCAAATGACACGCTTTAAATAGTTTAAGAGGAAGTTTGTTTGGACCACTAGCCTTTGCGGAGTCCAAGTTCTTAAATATGAGAGAGATGTCACTTGCGTATACTACTGGGTTATTCTGAGTCACAAACGGTTAATGTAAGTTAACAATCCACCACCTGTGTTTTATCCACGATCTTGGCGCATCATGAATTAACCATGTATTTCGATTGCTTGGGATGGAAAAGAATCATCAAACCTACTTTCCTGTATCGCAATAAAGGAAAGATTTGAAAGACTGCCAGGGAAAAATATATAAATAATCACAATGTCGAAAGAGGCCACGATTATTAAAGTTAATGTGTTCATTTGTTTAATTTTCTTAAAGTGCTCAGTAATAATTTTTTACAATACATAATTTCTTAAAATTTTAATATCATAATTTCGAAATGTACAACAGCTTAGAACAAACTAGTCCTGTCAAAACAGTATCGGAAAAAGAAATATTTTTAACGAAGCCCCAAGATAAAATTTAAACCTAAGTACATAATTGGGTACTAAAGCATTTCTGTATGTAATTTTTATTGCAGCATTTTAATCAATTATTCTTATATTATATGGAACCTGGGCGGTATATCATATATGAATGTTACTGATAATCTTTTTAGCTCCTCTCATTATATTGAATGTATTGGTACAGAATACATTAGGATGTATCTTAGTATGTCGTAAATTGCAGAAAGTCTCGATTCATCACATGTATCACGGATGTACTCAAGAGGGTGTTTAAACGAAGAGGTGGTCAGCGGTCAGCCCACCCTGTAAAATTCGATTGTGGACGCAGCCCCTTTGCAAAATTATATTAAGGTGTGGGGTGTTGGCTTTTATTTTTTGCAAAATATAACAGAAAATTACAGAGTGCAAATTTGAGTCTCCCTTGTTAATTATTGGAGGACAGCCATGCCATGCATGTACGTCATTCTTATTTTGCTGTTATATTCCTACTGTGTCGTTGCTATATGTTTTGTTTACGGAAATTAGATGTTGATAGTTCTCTTAAGAGCATCATACCTGTTTTATTTATTGCAATTGCAATTTACTTTATGTCATTGTACTGGTATAATAAGGACTCGAATTCGCGAGCTGAACAGCATTCGTGATTCAAAGAAAAAGTAGTTAAATATATACAATGGGAAACGAATGAAATCGAAATTGTGTATTTTAGGTGGAGTTTTATGAATCAGTGCAAATTCTACACTTGTATTTTTATCAAACCTTCTTACCCGGATTTGTGCATGGGATCGACGCTAAAGATTCACTTACTAATGAATGGAAGAACATTTGGACACTGAGTTCGGAAAATATGATATTTAATAATGAAGCAATTGTCTTTGCTCCTTTTGTGGTAAACTTTTTATTCAAATGCACACATTGGGATTGGGCTGGGCTATGTTATGTCAATTCAGACAACATCTTTTAATAATTTACATTCAAACCCAACATAACTTCTCAATCTTATCACATTGACTTCAAAGGGAGTCATCCAAAAAATTACCTTTCTAGTCACCATCCATTTTTTTAAAAAATTTCTGGGTCTTAGGGTGGATTCACACAAAAAACTTTTGAAATAGGGCTTTTTTTTTTAACACATGTTTTAAGATAGTTGAATTCACACATAAAGCGAGCGATTAAGCCAATCTTGAGATTTAAACAAGAGGAAATAAAGGAGGGTATTCACACAGAGAAATTGCGATATCGCGCTTGTAATTTAAACACATGTTTTAAGATAGTAGCATTCACACAGGCCGGGTGCGCTTGCTATATTTTTTTAACACATGTTTTAAGATACTTGAATTCACACAGAAAGCGAGCTTGCGCTTGCGATAGATTTCTAGCAATGTATTAATACGAGAGTGTTCACACAGAACGCGAGCTTTTAATTGCTATTAGGAAAATATTCAATAATATTCTCTACACATTGTTATATTTTATTGCATTTGAGCGAATCAAAGTGGATAATTTTTAATATGTAAAGATTATTACAATTTAATTGATCTTTATGTAAATAATTAACTGAAAATCATTTGATAAACCTTAATGCAATTTATATTTTTTGAAATTCTAAACTACGGGTGAATTGAAAAACTTTTTCTAATTTTGGCAGATTTTTAAGAATATAGAAATCAAAACATTTTTTATTAATAGCAGTTACTATAGTTCAACTAGTAACTGCTATAAATATAAAATGTTGTGGGCAAAACCTATTTTACAAATATGTTCAATAATGCCATTTTTGTGATAATATTATATAATAATTTGAAACTAAATACATTATACGTACTTCGTACACATTTTTGGCATGAATTTAAATTATTGGTAGATGTCATCGTCAAAAATATTTAGCATGCTTAAAATCAAATTTACAATCTTTTACAATCGCGCACTCGCGCGCTTTTTGTGTGAATAGAACTATCTTTAAACATGTGTTAGAAAATATCGCTCCCGCTAGGCTTTAATTGGGATTGCGATAAATCTTTCTGTGTGAATACTCTCTCAGTAACTCAACTGTTTAAATCTCTAGCAAGCCCAAGCTCGCACAATCGCGCTGTGTGAACACCCTGGGTTTAACACTCTAGTAAAAAATAGCGCGCACAATCGCGCTGTGTGAACACACTGGGTTTTTAATACATTGCTAGAAAATATCGCAATCTCTCTGTGTGAATACCCAAGACTTAAAGCTAGCGCAAGCTCGCTTTCTGTGTGAACGACAAGCTCGCTCTAGCAAGCACAATCTTTCTGTGTGAATGCACCCTTAAATGAGTGAAGAGTTATGTTATAACATCAGTAAATTTCGAAATATTCAATAATTGAGCATTTAATATTTAAAGCATTTTCTTGGAAAACTTTTATAACAAGGCCCAGCCCGGTTCCAGTTTTGATAACATCAGCTACGCATCTTTTCTGCATTTTTAGGTCTATATTGCCACTTACAATTGAATAACCCGATTGTAATGAAGAAAAATGGCGATAGACGTGTCACACTTATATGCGTGACAAGGCTCCACAGCCATTGCCACACACAAAGGACTACTCTAGTAATGGTCCTTGTCACACACGTATTTATAAAATGGCAGTGACAGTAAATGTGCTAAGAGCTACATTCAAAATAAATTTATCCCAATTAGCTAAATATCTCAACTTAATGACAATATAAATTTAGTTGACTGTACATGTAACTGTTTATTATGAAAACAAACATATGATTTGTAGTAGTATTACACTCTGTTAATAAAAACGAAGCTCTGTAGTTTTACCATTTTCTAACACTAAACAGATAGAGAAGCTATAAAAAAGTAAATTGTGCAGCATATTCTTAAGTTCTTCCGCAATAAGTGACGATTAAAATGCAGATATTTGTTGCTGTCAAAACAATGCTGTAGTTGATATGTACATGAATTCCTAAAATATTTCCAATAACATTGAAGTAATTTCGATCAACTTGTATCTAACTGAATACATGTAGACGACTGTAAAATTATTTAAACACACCATAATTTTCCAGATTAATATTACCGCATGGTTAGTTTTAATAAAAAAGAAACTCATGATTCTAAAATTTAATGTTGCTAAGCTTTAGAAAAATTTTTTATCCATTGTTTTTGCCCTACAAATGAGTAATAGACTAATCGTTGTAGAAATATAACGAACAACTATATTTGAAAATGACAAGAAAGACTACTAAGATTAGCGCAATACTTATAATATGTATTGGCAGGCCCCATAACCCTACAGCAGGGCGTCAGCGTGTTGTTTACAATTCGCGAATGCATTTACCACATATTGCTTTCTTTTATTACGTGTTGTATGTTCTAAAGGAAATATGTGTGAGTAGGGTTGTCACTTAGAATGAAATGTCATGCATTCCAAATAACATGCAGAACTAATCAATTTCCCCGAAAAATTCTACAAAAAATTATCATGTCTTACTTGTTTTATCATGCAAAATTAATTTGTCATGTTTTATCACGTCATGTCATGTTTTTCATGTTATACTTTATAGTGCTTATCATCATGTAATGGTAAATCCACATGCCTGAGATATCCTTGTATGTACCACAATGCGCTACTTTGGCAATACTCCATAAAGCGCTTGACAAATTCACATTAATCGGAAGAAGTTTATAATTCAGCCTATTTTGGAGCTCTGTTATAATCTTTCATGAATTAAATACAGAAATTTAAAAAAATTATCTGAAGTGGGGTTATTAGCCTTTTAAAATAGTTTTTTACATTTAAATTTCCCTTAGCATCACAGCCTTTACTTCACATGCCTCCTATTTCATGCTGTTTAACCAAGCCTCTTGCTAGTATTGTGTTGGCATTGGCAAGTTGTATTGAAAGGAAATGTTTTCTATTGAAACCACTAAAAGTAAACAGAGCAACATCCTGTGTTCGAAATTCCCCTCACCTACTGAACCACGGAGCACATAAGTGCGTTAGCCAACCTTAGTATTGGCAGTATAGGTGTAGGGAAAAATAATTCATTTTCAGTAACTTATAAGATAAACATTCATTATGCTAGTCCCATTTGCTACGTTGAAATTTAATTAGAAAAATATGACACTGAAGAGTAGACATGTGAAGTAGTAAACCTCAAATTTAATAGCTGGGTTTAATTAATATCAACTTTTCTGTTTTGGTTAGCACGTCAAAAAGCGCAGCAGATTATTGAATTCTATTGTAATGTTTTTTCAATAGTTGTAAAATGTTCAGAATAATGAATTTATCAACTAGTTTCCATGTAGGAATTTCTATGCAAATATGTCAATATATATATATATATATATATATATTAATAGTACCGTAAAACTGGCAAGTGTCAACCACAAGGATTTATGTTAGCCACTTATCAATTAATAATAATCTTTGCTTTTTATTGATAGTTAATAAAAATTTGATGCTTACACTATATGCTGATTATAGTTTTTATAATTTGAGAGCAATAATTGCAGCTAATTTGAGAAATTTAAATGTATAGATATCGCGCTTTTTCAGCGTTCTTTCGTGATTGCTTCAGCCAATGAGAGATACACAGGTACATGGTGCACTGTATTAAGTGAACTGATTGCTTTCGTGTGACATCCGAGTAGAATTTCCGCCGTGAGTCAAGAGCGACTGGACCTATCCCAAAACGTTTGGAATAATGCTCTTCCAATTGTGGAAGATGATTGAGAATCCATCAAAACATAACCGCATCAGTGGATTCAAGGTGTGTGGATTATCCCCACTTAATCGTAATCATCCCTTGAGAAACTTGGTTGCATCCGAAACCTATTTTGAGGAAACCATCCGTCGCGACCTTGATGCTAGCTTACTTGGAATTCTTGAAGATATGCATGGTCAGACCTCCAGTCCGCGAAAACCCCGTGGAGACAAGATCACAGCGGGCCGACCGATCCTCACCACATCCCAACGTCCGAATGTTGCGTCAACTTCAAATGTCGGTGCAACAATCATGGAGATTGAAAGCGAAGACAGCACAAGCACTGATGATGACGAATGTGGTACATGCAGCTCACCATTTGCCACGTACAGAGGATCTGATTTGGTCCAATGCACTTTTGGCAAGTTATAGACCCATGACACATTCAACAAAGGAACCGAGCGATGTATTCATTGTGTGTTCAAATTGTTAACAGCTATTGTTTTAGTGAAAAACTAATCGATTTACTGAAATTCATGTTGGTGGCTGACATTACCCATTGTTTCTCATTAAAACTGCGTGTTTCCTATACTTGTTCTGAAATACATATATTTCATTGTTTAGCTATTTTTCTTTTTGATTGTGTTCAAAAGACCAAACCTGCAGTTCATAAAGGTATAACTCGTATTCTTTATCAAATACATAGCAAAAAATACAAAAAGAAGCAAAAAAGTGGCTGGAATTTGCCTGTTTTACAGTACGTGATTACAAAGTGGAAACTTTGATGGTAATGTAAAATATTATTCATGCAAGTAGATTTCAGAAAAATACTTTAAATATGATGCTGCGTTACTAAAAGATCACATATAATGTATTAAGAATTGGCAAAACATTTGTTTTTTGGCAAATTGTCCAGGCTTTAGCCCACAGAATTCCATCACTCGCTTTGAACAAAAATTTTCATTAAGAATTCCCATTTAACATAATGCCAAATCCCATGTCTCATGAGAAGTTTGGTTGAATGTACAGTGTTGTTTTCGATTCTTCAGAAAAGTTGAAACTAAAACTATGTTAATCAGAGTTATATTGGGGAGAATTCGAGATAATTCTTGGTCAATGGATTGATTCTTGACGTTTACGTCTTACATACGTTTTAAAAGTATAGTAGGAACCACTGATCTAGATTCGAAAATACGTAAAAACATTATCTAATGAGCGCTTTCTATTGTCAACTTTAATATTATAATGAAGACAACATGTAAATTACTGAATGTGAAGTACTTTGGCCAAAATGCAAAATAAATTTTTACATCTTTGGCATATTATATTTGTAAAATAATCCGATTTTATTCATTTAGGCAACACTATTCTACTCAAAAGAAATTCGCATAAGAACAGACTGCACAGCGGTTTGTGCTTTGGATGCTGTAAAATTAGTTGGAATTCGTAAGTTAATAATCATTTATACACATTCTTGTTTGTGGTTTTTTTGAAAGATTTCGTTAAGTGTACTTAGGTTTGTTTGAAAACAGCAATTTTGAAATAAAGCTTCATCAGGAGGGGTATCTAAGATTCAACCGATTTGAAAAAATTTAGTTTGCACAGTGGGCAAAGATTCGCTCATGTTTCAAATCATTTATAATGCTAAGGGGTCAATACCATTTGATGGTTCATTTCGTGCCAAACTATTATTATATACGCTTATGTCTTCAAACTTATAAAAACTTTTACATGTTTCTCCTGCATGGTTTCTGAATAGTACTGATATTAGACGTGTGGAACACATTCAAAAGTGCTGTGCACAATGGATTTTCTGTTTAAAATGATACTAAGACGTCTTATTAATAATCTGAGGCTGGGGTAAAATTTGACACATAACATAGTTCGAGTGGTAAATATTTCTTAGAGCCTGGATGTATTCTCGCGTGTATCCTTCTAATATACCAGAACTACGATACCAAAATCGAACAATATTTTTACCTACAAAAAGTAAATCAACATCTCTTCAGAATTTTTCAACTGTGTGCACCTCTAGCAAATTTCAACCACACTGACACCGATATAAATGTATTTGATATTTTTGTTGACGTTAAAATACGATTTCCAAATTACACTGGAAGAAGTTCATTTCGAAAGAAAGATCGTGTACTCACTTTTTATTAATATTTAATTTCTCCGAAATACCATATTAAATGTACTAGTTTGTTATTTTTCTTCAAGTATTTCTGTAAAGTTCAAACAGCCATCCCCATTCCAAGACTGTATGTTAAAATTTAACCCATTCTCTGCATGTACTACACCTGTTCTTGAAAAATCTTCACAATAGAAAAAGTCCTTCATTTATAATACAGCCAAGCTTTACAACAACTTAGATAATACATTACACGAAATATTTCTTGCTACGAAATATTTCTGTCGGGCGATGGAGTGTCAAAATTGATTTTGCGTGCTATATTAATGCATATCATAAAAAACAAAAATGCGTGATCAAGCTGTTGTTCCATTTTTATTTAGATCTTGAAGGGAAGAGGATAGAGGAGTCTGAACAAAACTTAAAATTATTGATGAGAAATGCTTTCATTATCTACCAACGGGAAACAAAGCAACAACAAATAAGTCTCGGTAACGTCGGGGGCACTGCTTCGAAAAAAATCATGGCAATGGCAACATTTGAATGTCAGATTTGGTAAAATATGGAAATGGCTGAATGCTCTATTACTTCTAAGGTGTACATGTACATAAATTTGCAAAGAACGTGACAACAATAATACACTCGTACAACATGCACCTAATTCACCAAACATTTAGAAATTGGAAAGAAGCATATTGCCTTCTTTCCAATATAGAAATAGAAAATTATCAATTTCTATGAGAACCCTTTTATCTATTAACTTGAAAATAATTTTCCATGCAAAATTTTGTATGTAAAAGCTATTGAAAAGGGTGTCAGAACGATTAAAACATTATTTTATTAGATATTTAACTTTTTGTTGAATTCGAAAGATTACTGGTCCCATTATGATCCCATGGCATCCTATTGTTTCATTTTTTAATGAAATTGTAATTGTATGAAAATTTCACTTTCAATTCTATTATTTAAGCAAAACATAAAGCCTGTAATATGTCCTAATAAGGAACTCTTTTTTAAGAAATTACAAGTATTTTTAATTGCATAGCAATAGCTGCGACTCAAACTATATTCAATAAAATATCGGCCATCACTGTTGTGTGGAATGGAATGTGCATGACAACATCGCAAACTTCCAAATAAATATTCAAATAGGCTTGTTAAACATCCCTCTCCTGGACCAATCAAACCAATTTCCTGATCAAATTTATCTAATATGTCACTTAGAGAAATGTTCTTTTCAAAATTAACCATATATAGACGTTGGCAAGCTAAGCAAGACTTGAGAATCACAGGATATTACTTAGGATAATTAAATTTTTGTATTTCTAGCATTTCTAAAAACACATTTGCCTCTAATTGTACAAAAGTATTAATTATGGTATAGTATACATCATATTATAATGATTTTTTGATAAGATAGAAATTCCTGAATGTGAAATATAACTATGTGCATCTCTAAGATAAATATATACATTTTCTATTGAAATTTTATCAAAACATTTGTCAATATAAGTAGGAAAATCTAAAAGCTGCTCATGGCTTTCAGTTGAAAAAAAATTGATTTTTATGAGCAGCTCCAGTAGCTCCCAAAGTTTTTATCATACCAAATAACCATATATTTTTAGAAAATTGTGATATTCCATAATTTTATGTAAAACCATGTTTGTAATTTTCTTCAAAAGATTTTCCATTTTCAATTAAATGAAATAATTCAAATTCTTCTGGAATTGTCTTGGAAATTTGAATAGAAATTATGCATATACTCAATACTACATAATTGAGTTTTGGATTGCTTAATAATTTGCAAAATCTTGTTTTCATTGTGTGCAAGTCATTTTCTATGTGATTTTCCATTTGTTGTTTGTTTATAGTGTCTCTTCTTTCTTCATCATCACAAACATTTATAAATTTCCTGTTGAGTATATTAAAATTTCTATTGAAAAGCTTATACTCTTTAGCTTATTATTTTCAATTTGATTTATCATTTCACGAAATATTTCTTGCTACGAAATATTTTTCTCACGCAATGGTGTATGAAAATTGATTTCGCGTGCTAACTTTATACATGGAATAAAATATATTTTTAGCAATTGCTCTAAATTGGCCGGCATTTTTATGCCGTCACGAAATATTTCTGCATCATGAAGGAGTAAGATTTGTAGTGCTGCCTTCTTTAAAGGAAATGTTTGCTAGATTTTGGGGCAATTTGCATTTTATTCGCCCATATATTTTCCTGTCGTAGAAAAAGCATTTTTAGCGAATTTTCTAAATTTTTATGATTTCATAAATTTAGAGCAATGGCTAAATATATTTTTTATGCCGGGTATTAAGATAGCTCGCGAAATCAATTTTGGTACACATCGCGCGACAGAAATATTTCCTAGCAAGAAATATTTCGTGTAATTGCATAAAAACTAAAAAAAATATCCAAATAACTTAAGCATAAACTATTAAATCACCAAGCAATAATAGAATTATCAAAGAAGTTAAGTGCATGGGAAAAATTTAGGATAATTAAATTGTAATTGTGTTTGATTTAGTTTTTACATTTTGATTGGAGCACATCTTTGTTTTCTATCACCTAATGTAAATAAGAGCTTTTTTTAACGATAACTTCTGTTGAAATTGTGTTACTGTTTCTCTATATACTTTCAATAATTTTTTAATTATGTATTATATATATTCGTTTTCATATTTATGTAGAAAATATACAATACAATTAAAATATACTCCCCCCCCCTTCTTGAATACTGGCTAGGCGGTAATAACTTTTACCAGTCAACTCGTCTTCTCATAGCTGTCTGTCAGAAACATAAAAATATCATTTAGGGATAGTAGAGAAACTTATACTTGTAGCAGTAAATGGACTATTATAAATTTTAAGATTGTGCTCACACTTATGTATTTAGCTATATATTATAAAGGTGGAGTGAGTTCCTATACAAGCAGTGATATAGAATTCAAGTTTAATACACCAAATCTGCTCTTTACGAATTATAGGCAGAATGAATTTGTCGAGAAGACTCATTGCATGATTACGAGGGATGACTGGAACAATAATTATATTCGAATCAATTTAAAAGAAGCCAGCAACATCTCTTCAATAATTGTGTTTCCAATCAACAGTTTTAAAGATACTAGCAGAGAGGAAACATATTGTAAGCATATTGGCAAATGTTTTTTCCCCTAACCCAATGTAGATGCATTGTGATAATAAACTATAAATACTTCAAAATCTTCACATTCATTTCAGTTTGAAGTAATTGTTAGTCCTAATTCTACTGGGCTTTTTTCAAAATCTGCGATGGTTTCCCCAAAAAATTTCGAACCTCGCAATAACGGGACTAATGACTAATGAATACATTTAAAATCTGAAAACACCACAACATAGAGAATTGACATTTAATTCCTTTTTGACTGAAATCCGTTGGCGGGCTCTTTCGCGTCCAGGCGTTCTGAGCGCGCAGTTTTTTTTTCAGAAAACAAAATACTTCAGGGTATTAGTTGTTGCCATGGACATTATACCGCGTCATTACCTGAACATTAGCTATTTAAAGAATTTGAATATTTTTACAAAAATCGGATTTCTCATTGAAAAATCATCTTATTTGCAAGTGCTTCAGACACAAAAATAGGTTCTAGCATAAATCTTCATTACTGTATGAGCGAAACCAACTCCACTGATGTGTCCATGTAAAAAGCTTTCAATATTTATTAACAAGCTTGGATAAAATTTTTCAAAAATGTGCACAAATGGATTTTTTACTTAAAAGTAGCAATAGAAGAAATAGGGTTAAAATCATTGAATTTGTAGATACTTTTAATTGGAAATTGGTGTCAATTTCTATCAATTTTTGTTTCGTTGGTAATTTCTATTGCAATACCAATATTATGATTTTACTGCACATAAAGTGTATTTTGCAGATAGCCCACCTAAGCACTTTGAGGTGAGTTTGAAAACGCAACTGGAAAAGTAGACATTTCTAATCTTTTAGTGGTCTCAGATTTTGTATATTTTTATTAATTCGTCTCTGTTGCTCTAATTTTTCCTGGATAATCTGTCTTTAAATATATTTAAACGCTTTAACAGAATTTTTTATACTGTAAAGATTGATTATATATGATAGCAATTTATAATTGCATACGTTTTAGCTAAAGGTAAAGGCATTTTAGAAGGGCTGGAAGTTTATGTCTTCCAAGAAGGGGATTCAAATCTTGAAAAGCCGATCAGTCAATTATCAACAAGTGACAGTGGATTTTGTGGTTCGCTGCTAATTTCTACGGACTCTATTTTTTATCGTATTCCATGTGAATCAGTAATTTATGGAAATGTGGTCTTACTTAGGCGAAAGACAGTTTTTCTAGGACTATGCCACATTGATATATTGCTAGAGCCTCGTAAGCATTCCTATTAATAATTAGTAAGAGTTGTACACCGGTCGGGTATGAAGTTTAAGAAACTAGCAGCTTCTTCCCGTTCAGAATTGCACCAGCGAGGCCAAAACGTTTTAATCAAATTTTCTACATGTAAAAATTTTTGCAACTCCTTATATTAAAATTTAAGGCTTATGCAAGGCGATGTATATTTGCAAATATGTATTACCTTGGGCCTATTGCATATAAGATAAATGGCGCTGCAGTTATTTTTCTCACTACTTTATTCTGCAATGAAATGTGTTGCGAAATTTCAAAATATTTTTTATAACGTTAATAATAAGTAATGACATTAGGTTAGCCATAAATTCATAAGATTGACATTAAGTCCTTAACATTAAACTTTTGTAATATCTACAATTTTTTTTCTCTTGCCAGCTTGAATTTCAACAATGCCGACCACCGGACTCCTCCTGAAAAAATCGACCGATGTGCAACTCTTTATCTAATGTATTTTTATGTAAGTATATAAGAATACAGAATCATTTTGATTGTAGTTCCTAATGCATAAGAATCTGTAATTATGTTTTGTCAATTTAGCAAAAATTGATTAAAGAGCTAGTCAGTTTGTGCTTAATTTCAAAAAATTTTGTTCTAGGCCTTGAAATACATAATTTTACCAATTATGTATATATTTAATAAAAATTCAATTTTTTAGAATTTATTTATATTTGCTTAGCATTCGCTATTGTCGCAAATTTAAAAAGAAAGATGAGGCCCCGGTCTTCGCAATTTTAAAAAATTAATTCACATTATAATTTCATGTAGTATCTGACTGTATATTCATCATTGTACCTGTGTGCTAAAATTGAAATTTTTGGAACTTAATTGAAGTAAATTTTTTATTTTGAGAAATTTTTTGCTAGGAGGCAGACATAATTAACTGGAAGTAATTCATTTATCTCTTATATTAAATAATTGTTATCAACCTAGATCAATATCAGTTGATCAACACACTGGCAAATACGCACAAAATGTTGTAGTTTAATTTAAAATATATCTATTAATTATGTAGAAGATAAATCTGAAAAACAATTATTTGACTGGAAAATCATAGACATTTCACGTAAAATTAAATTCTATGATGTCGTATAGTACTCTACATTAGTACGAGCGTGTACTTTTACATTTATCACTTATTTCCTTCTTGCTATTACTATAGTTTTATTATATATACATATATAATTACGCATTGGGATACAATTTTAGACCAAGCTATATATATATATATATATATATATACTGTTCCGGTATTCGTTCAATATTAGATTACTCTTATCCTACATTTGTCGTCCACCGAAGGGCTTGTGGCCAACTAGAAAAACTGCAGAAAGAGTCATGCTAAGTTTTGTCACTTACAGTGTTTCCTTAGTGTCCGTCAAGCAGCGAACATAAACTCAATATCTATACTGCTTCATGCTGGCCAACCGAGAATATAAAATAGTAGGGAAGAATAGTTATACCACCCTCAGTGAAAATAGCGCAAGTTTAAAAAACATCATTTGCATTTGTCATACTTCAATAACACATTCCTACTAATAATTGTTAAAAATTCGACCAATTGTTTCACATTAATATTTACATGAGAATGTAAATTTCTGACAAACGAGATTACTAATTTCTGGAATCATTTTCATTGAAATATTAAAATTGCGAATTTAAGAATTTCTATTGTACCATTCTTAGTTTATTTCACAAAAATATGCACTAAGAGCTACATCATACTGGTCACGGGTTTCGCTTTTAGGTAACAATGATTAGTGTTTCAACATTATCCATTAAACAACAATCATACTTGCTACCATACAAGCTCTGATATAAACTCAACTTAGCAATCATTTTTCCAAATTGGTCATTGAGGCTACACATGTTAATCCACATTAAATTTAAAACAAATTACTTGATTTCTACTTCATATCTCATATCAATTTATTTGCATCATCTCATTTAAAAAGATTTAGTTAAAAGTGTCAAAGGAGACTCCAGAAAATTTTCTTTTTTTCTGGATATCTTTTATATTACTCGATGTATTTTATATCATGCATTCTTACCCATGTTTGTTAGTGTTCTCTCAATTCCTTGTCATACCAAAATTTACTACCAAAATTTTCTACTGATCCGCAAAGATTCATCTAGAATGATTGTCGCATACTACAATTGCATTCCTCAAATAATTAATTATCTGGTAGAGAACATTTTCATATTTAAAAGAACTTTTCGAAAGACATTTATATAACATCTTTATGAGAATAGGAAAAATCATTATAATTTTCAACGTATATTTTTGGTATATTATTGGTAAAACATTGTGTTATATATAATTTCGACCCCCCCTTCAAGGCAGAGTCGAGAATTGTAATGTAACATTTTCAAAACATTTTTTATCGAAAACAAACTATTAGACTTCGTTGCATTATATTATAACATATTTTATTCTATCCCATGAATCTTTTACATTATAAACTACATTTACTAAGATGGGTCATTTCAATTCAAAACACAAACTTCCAAATTTTCTTTTGGGTAAAAATAAATTTATCATATTACCAAGTTTCTATTTTCACCTTTACATATTGTTGAAAATCACATTGAGTCATATATTTGAATTTTTATGTTTCTTCTTTGATAAAACTTAAGAATGACTGAACGAAAAATGGGAATTCTAGTAAAAATATATTTATGCCTATCTCTATCTGAACTAGGCTAAACTGCATGCTAATGACTCATCATTGTTAATAAAACATTTTGAAAAGAATTAATATTTGGAATAAAAATGTCTATGGATTCATATAGCTCCATTAAATATATGTATACTATTTTGCAAATTGCTTATTGAGTTCCATTTCCTTTAGATGAAAATAGCATTCATGCAGCAAAGATTATTTGTGACAGTAAGAAGAATGGCTTAAATCTTATTCCTGGAGACATTGACTGTCTTACCAACAGATCTATGGCTTGTGTTGGAAACAACTTGGATATGGGCTATGTTTATTATTGCAATGAAGGACTTGTATACAATGAGAATATTGGGAAATGTGTCAATGGATGTGGTAAGAATTTGCAGTAATATATGGGTTCTTGATAAATATAATTTTACATAAAGCATGCTGTTCAAATTGGCAACTTGTTACTTTGCATATTCTAAAAAATATTCTAAGATATTGCAATAATTCATCGTCTTGAGCACATTAGTTCTAATAGTAAAATATGCAATAATATAAAAATAATGATGAAGTTTATATAAACTGTTTGAAGTAAATATATTTAGGTTCATCTGAAAGGAAAAAACGGTCCGAAATGCCAAATGAAGGATTTCTTTCGCAGTTTGACGATGTTCGTCCTTATGAGTGGAATACGGCAATTGACAGATCTATTGATGATGACTACTTAGATTTCCGATATCTTGGTTTAACTGATGAAACGGATATTAAGCTTTACGGTCATCAAATCACCGACATGATTTTCCAGTGCTCCATAGACGGACACGAATGTAACTCCTCTAACTTCACTACATTCAATAACCCGGAGTTTGGTACATTTTATTATGCTACCCCAAAGAAATGAATTGCGCTAAGACTTCACACTTCATGTTTTACTGGTTTAAACTTGCTTTCAAGCTAATTTACTTGAAAACATTTTCTAGAAATAAAACATGTCCTTCTTAAAACAGTAATTAATTTGAGCGTTATGTATTCAATTCTTGCTTTCTTACACTTTGAAGAAAACCTTCAAATTAAAAAATAGTGTCTGTTTTTATAATAAATGGGAAATATGAATGTCTGGACATTGATTTGGTGCAACTTGTTAAATATTTCTAAAATAATAAAAATAAATTAATTATTCATATATATATATATATATATATATATATATANTCATTATGCATTGTGAGCTAAAAAATTCCAGAGTGACATCGGATAACCGATTAAATCCGACTTTATTTCGGGTTCGGTTCAAAGCTTAGATTCATTGAGCAAAAAGTTACTAATTTTAGTCACCACTTGATTTCAGAAATAAATTAATCCGACTTTATTTCGGGTTCGGTTCAAAGCTTAGATTCATTGAGCAAAAAGTTACTAATTTTAGTCACCACTTGATTTCAGAAATAAATTAATCCGACTTTATTTCGGGTTCGGTTCAAAGCTTAGATTCATTGAGCAAAAAGTTACTAATTTTAGTCACCACTTGATTTCAGAAATAAATTAATCCGACTTTATTTCGGGTTCGGTTCAAAGCTTAGATTCATTGAGCAAAAAGTTACTAATTTTAGTCACCACTTGATTTCAGAAATATCAAAGATGCTAAGTAATACCAATGAATATTTTTATCTTTTCAAAGAATCCGTGGTGTTAATAATAATTTGATTGGAAAGAGTTCAAAGCCGTTAAATATTGCGAATGAAAATCTACATTTCGGGTAGTGAATATTATGATCGGATCGAGTTTGGGTTTCTACTCAACTCGTTTTGTCACCCTTTTCTGCAAATAAAACCAGAATTTAGCTTTTGTAATGTAGGTAGATTGTTTTTTTGGACTATGATTCAATTATTGCTTCAATAGCCTTTGCAAACACTTTACGTATGCTTATTTCTTTTTGTTGTAACAACAATGAGTATATGCCACAAGTAATGTTAAGTTGCTAGTTTTACTTTCAAACTGTCAAAACGCCAATAAAAATTTAAAAAAACATATTATCATGATTTTGATAGTTCAGAATTATAAATTGTCAAAAACACTTAGTAAAATTACTTCGTCGGTTCAAAAGAATGTGTATTTTTAGGGCAATGTTTCACATTCAACTATGTTAAACATTTCGATCAGGGCTACATGACTTCAAGAACTGGAATAAAGTATGGCTTGAAAATGAGTCTGTTTCTAGAAGCTGAAGAATATCTTGGAATATTTTCTACATCCATAGGGGGTCGAGTCGTGCTTGGAACTACAGACCAAATGCCTTTTCCCGAGAACAATGGCATGTCATTTGCTGCAGGAATGGTTACGCTAATATCTACAAGGTAGTAACATAAACATATATTAGATTATGTATATATATATATATATATATATAT
>CABFPE010000871.1:22872-45334 GCA_900660155.1 Hofstenia miamia | reverse complement strand
TTACCAGTCACTAAGAGGATATCTTTCAAAATATTGCTTTTCATGAACAAAATCGTGTATTCTCCCCTAGTCCAAACGTATTTGCGAGAAATCGTCGATTTAAATATGAATTCTTGTTTGGGTCGTACTTGTTCATCTGCTAAACAACTTTTTCCAGATACCTGGCTGCTCGTCTCAGCAAATTTCTCGAAGTTTCGCAGTCAGCGGTCCCTCATTGTGGAACAAATTACCAGAGAACCTTAAATATATATAAATATATATATATATATATATATTATATTGTTGCATTGAAAAGATTATATTTTTAAATTTGCATTTGGATAACTTTGTGCCACCAGTTGAGCGCAATTCTTGTCATAAAGTTTGTCGTCTATATTGGATATAACTCTAATTACCAGAGAACCTTAAATCGATTTCTAATCTGAACAACTTCAAAAAGAATTTGAAGCCTCATCTTTTCAGGGAATACTATTATAGTGTTTGATAGATGGTGCTTTATTCGCTTTTTGAACAACTTTTTTTGTTTGTAAAGTGAGTAATGTGTTAATAATATATATATATATATATATATATATATATATATATATATATTTATATATATACAGCCTGACTATTGTTTGAAAATTTATCATTTTGTAATTTAATAGAAATAATAGTTTATATTGTCTATGTAATATTAGAAATAATCAATTTCTTGCACTCTACTTTGCAGATCTAATACTAATAAGAAATTTGCATTAGAAAGTGTACTTCTTTATTCCATTCTATGTTTCTTCTAAAACTATACCTTAGCTTAAAGTTGTTAACTAACCTTTCTAAGAATTATTTATTATGACACTAGAATTTTCTATTACTGGGAGATAGTTATTAAAAACGAAGTGTGAAGTTATAATCAAGAGAAGCTACAGCTAAGAAATTAGTGTTTAACTTAATATTGAGATACGTCAGGGATTATAGCGATTTCTGAATATATCATTAATTAAGTTGACAATTATATAAATAAATATGATTAGAATTTAAAAAATGCACGAAAAAGTAAAATTTTGAACAGACAATTACTTAGCAAATTGCCATGCATTTCTTGCATGAACTTGGCTGTGCGAATAGACTCTAAAAGGAAAATCGTCCATCTACCAAGGAAAATTTTCAAACTTTTCCGCCATTACAAGTAGTCTGATGAAATCCCAAAACACAAATTTGGGATTTTATTGCAGAAAAATAATTTGATTTGCGGTTTTCAACGGAGTAAAAAATTTTAATAATCATTTGCAAAGCATATAACTTTTTGAAAAGTTGTTTGTTTAATTAGGGTTCAAAATTTAATGTTAAGAGAAACTGCATGAATGTGGAATAAAAATTGGAACAGCATTAACTGCTATTACACCTAGAACTAGAAATTTACAATAAATTTTAGTCATTTTTAGTGTACTTTCTAAGAATTTTAATTTGTTTGAGAATATGTTACATACAGACTTTTGCAAAAAATGCTAATTGAAATATTTTGATAGTTTTCAAAATTGTGCTTGGTCGGTGACTTTCTTGCAATATTTCAGAAAGGGTGTCTTTTCCTTGTTATATAGAAGCAAAAAATCATGCTATGATTCTATATTAGGCCATAGAAAAGTGCTACCCAGTCTGTTTTTGAAATGGTTTCTGAAATTCATACAAATCGTCTTCGAAAGGTACTTATAGAAATATTTTAATTATTTTTTCAAGTAATAAAGTAAAGATTTTTTAGCTTTTGAGAATAATAAAACTGACTATAGTAATAGCTACTATTTCTAAATGCTTACAAGCCGGGGAATAGGTGTGCACATGCACACAATGAATTAGGTCTATAAAATGTAGCTGAAATTCTAGAAATATGAATAATACTGGTTTATCAGTTTTTTCTAGCCAACTTTTCAGTAAAATCCGGTTGCTAACATTTTGGCCCTTTGACGTAAATCCTTGCTATGCCATTGACTGTAGTGAAAAATATTTTAAAAAGAAAAACCAAATGTGGCTGTGCATGAAATGGAAAAAATGACTGTAAAGTAGTGTATGAAATTCTTTTTGTATTACGATATAATTTTTAATGCTATCTACTGTTTTTCATTATTGTTCCTCTATTTATATTATTATCAGTAATGCACTAATTGTTTATATAAAAGTATGCAATCATTTTATTTTACGACAATCCTTGATTAATCAAGTGGCGTATAAATTATCTTGTTAATAGTAACATGATAAAAATGTCAAATAATTTAAATTAGCTCTTCGTAGCACAAAGCAAATCGAAAAATGGCAGAGATTTTGATTGTGACTTGGATCTACAAATGAATATTCATTTAATTTTGTTCAAAAAATGCATAGCCTTTAGAAATGAAAACAAAATTTATGTTAGTTGATTTTTGAGAAAAAATGGATTTAGGTACATTTTGCTTTAATATGATGTCATTTTGATATTACTGTAATACCTATAATATTTTGCTTTTTCAGAATTGTAGAAAAACTACGTTTGTATGGCTTAGTAAAAATCTAGTTTATGTTTAGATACAAGACTATTGAAAGACTGAAAGATCCATACACTGAATGCATTGATAGCTGGCCAAAATTTGATCAGCTCGGTAATAATTTCTTAACAAAAATTTGTTTAAAATTGCACCAACTTCCATATTAAGAATATTGCTAATTTTCTCTCTCATTGCTAATACTCTCGCCCAATGGATTTAATGGAGATTTGTGAGGATAGTACTGTAACTCTAAACTCCAGGACAACATCAATTAATGGCAATAATATTGTTCTTTTTGATTTCCAAAGTCAAGCAGAAAACGATGTATGTATTCTATGTTATTGGTCAATGCAAGACGAAACTTCATGTTACTAAGGGTACCTTTAGTCAATGACATTAAAAACCCGTTTCGATTCGAGGCGGATCGAGTTCTAAACTCTCTGCCAGATTCTAGCTCTGGCTCCTACTTCTCAAAAATACTTCGTTTGTGTCATGTGAATTAAACTACAATAGTAAAACTTGTCAATTGCGATTTCTTTTTCAAAATTCTCATTTTTGATATGAACAATTAGTTTGGATCTTTAACGGAATAAAAGAGGTGGTGGTTAAAGATGATTTTGAGGCTCTTCACTGAAAATATTGTGGGGTGGGTGGGATCTGGATCAAAAGTCAGTCCTATTTACAATCCTGTATATACATATATATATNCAAGTCAAATTTTACGGCAGCGAGGACAGTCGCAGGAGATGAAATAGGAGCAGATGGAGAGTAGGCACAGTTGGAGAAGGGCTCAGCAAAGAGGAAAGACATCAACTATTTCTTGGAGCTAGGCGACGGGGAAAAGAAATCAATCGCTGTTGGAGGGTTGAGAGTCAATATGTAATTAGCAGCAGTACAAGCANATATATATATATATATATATTTAGCAGTCAACATCTTTAATCTGTATGTTTAAATGGACTTCAAATAATTGATTTTAAAATGTATAAAATTTTTTGTTTGTTATTAGTGGTCTCGCTAATTGTAGAGATGTTTAAAATTCTTTGCATTGAATTTCAAAAACAACGGCTTCCTTTATATTTTTATCTGCAGAATCAATGTGAGGGACAACTAATTTGTATTTGAGAGGCAAACAGTTCAAATTAGTGGGACACTTTCCTCATTGCCACGGCCTACAACTTGTTTTTAGCACAAAAACAATACATTAATAATTTCGTAAAATAATAATAATAATGAATGACTGTATTTAGCCAGGGAAGGCATACACTACAAAAGAAAAAAAACAAGTCAAATTTTACGGCAGCGAGGACAGTCGCAGGAGATGAAATAGGAGCAGATGGAGAGTAGGCACAGTTGGAGAAGGGCTCAGCAAAGAGGAAAGACATCAACTATTTCTTGGAGCTAGGCGACGGGGAAAAGAAATCAATCGCTGTTGGAGGGTTGAGAGTCAATATGTAATTAGCAGCAGTACAAGCACGATTGAAAAATGAGTGAAGGATGCGATGTTTCTTGATACGACGAATGGAGAAAGTGACAACATCTTCAGAGCCAGTGGAACGGGAATTAGAGAACTTAGTGAAATCAAAAAGATCAAGATCCAATTTGCGAGTGAGCAGTCGATTGAGCAAGAAGAGATCGCAGGCATGGAAGTAGAGTGACAGCGGGAGAGTGGAAAACTTGAGAAGGGTGTCTTTGTATGGCAAGGGAGAGATCCATTTGAAGGCACGTTTCTGGAAACGTGCATCAGGGAGATGCATAGAGAAGAATGGCGCGAGGAATGGACTTGAACAAAGAGAGTTTCACAGCAGCCGTGGAATTAAAGGCAACATTACGGGAGGGGTCAGAGTGCAATCAATCTTTTCGTTCATTACAATGATCTAGTGTACATAGATTAGATTTACATATTTTTGTATTTAGGTTCTAAAATTTAGTAAAACCACACGAAAGCAGTTGTAAATGCTTTACATAATTGTTCAATACCACTATTAAAAATTTTCGACTTAAGTTAACATTTACTTAATTTTACTGTCACCGAGCATTCTTTTGCATAGCTGTTTTTTCAACTCTATTTTAAAAATAGCTTTTCACAATAACTGATAAAAGTTCTGGCTTGAAACGCAAAAAACTATGCAAATTTGTGACATTCCAAATACACCATTAACAATTGGACAACTTCAAGTTTAGCATTTGTTTGCAATCTAGTGAACCTGCTTACGAAAGTTTTGTAAAATCTTCAAAATGCTGTTTTAATTCATTTTTTGTAAAATACCAGAAAATATTTACATATTCAACTTTTATTACTGTAAATATAAGATTTGTTGACCCAACCCTAAATTCAATTAATACATTACAATTCAATACAATTCAATACAATACAAGTTTTATTGAGTTTATAATGTGGTCTTGACCCAGCTACAATTCTACTAGTTCTATAAGTTTAGGTTCATGACATTCCTATATAAACACGTTTGTAAAGGAAAATAATGAAATATATAAAAATGTAAAAATGAATAAATGTTACTAAACAATTAATATTTTTATCCCTAAATCCGAAGAATTTAAGATACATAAATCTCCTGCAGGCGTGAATGCATGTCTCTCAATAAATTACTTTGAAATATTTACCAAATCCATTTATAGTTTATGTTGTTTGCCCAACCCAAACCATTCCCAAAAATATAGGAAGAAATATGACCGAACCCATTTACAGTCCTGTCGCAGATAAACTAAAAATTTGCCTAAAATGCTCAATGAGTTCTCTGTGTATAATGATATTGCATTGACATTATTTAAGGTTACCATGCATAATCACCGTTATAATTATTTCTTCAGCAAAAAAACAGCCCGGCTGTACCCACGCCAACTTGTAGTGGTTTAAAATTAGGACATTTATTAAGTGAAAAGCACTCAATGTAAAATAATGCAAACGTTGGTTCAACGATGATATCTTTAGTACAGTAGGTATATATTATAGTTCTTGATTGTTTATCAACATTCTTTTCAAAATGTCGCGTTGGGGACTATTAAATACCTATGTTTCAGTATTTCATTTTAGATAATTACTAATCAATTGCATTTGGTTTCTAATTTGTATCAATTATTAAGTTATTGGAATCATCCTAGATATTCTGTTCTGCTAACACTGAATTTGCTGGAAATGAATACAGTTTATAATAGCTGAACTACTGAAGTAAATATATACATGTACACGAATTTTACTATTTTAAAAATATTAGCATCGAAAGCATTCAAGGGAGAGGTCTCCTAATCGCCGAACAAATATGCGTATGTCGAACACACAGACGTTTCACAATTTTATTCTTTTGAATATATATTTACTTTAGACAATGCAAAAGGTGTCTTTGCGAACTATACCTACAGTCAAACTGTCTGCAACCATTTGTGTATGCAAAATGCCCTTCTCAAAGAATGCAACTGTATTGATACATACATGTTTGAATTGAATGATTTCTATAAGATCTGTGATGTTTGGGATAAAGGAAAACGTAAGTTTATAATATATTTTCAATTCAAAATTCAATTCATTCTCTTTTATCATGACATGTTAGTTAGAAATGTAATCAAATACAAATTTCGAAAATCTTTTAAAATTCCACTTATTGTCAAAAGTGCACTTTGTTACCTTCAGCCACATACACTTTTATACAAAGCGTCAAGCAGCATTCACGGCAGTTTGGATTATGTACTAATTTTTGAAATTCATTTACGGATAGGATTTATTCTAAGACAAAAGTTGTAATAAAAATTCAAGAATCTCTAGATTGTAATCATAATGGAAAACACAAAGATGCTAAGGCACTGCAAGATTCATTTTTCATGTCTATAGTGAAAATATGCTCAACAACAAATTAAGTCTTGACTATTAAACTTTTTAAATACTGGTAATTTGATGTTCAAAACCTTGCATTCGTTACGCCAAAATGTATCTATTACAAGAATTTCAATTTCTTATTGAAAGCAAGGGTGGATACAGAAAATTTTTTAGAGGAGTCCCAAAATAGAATAAAATGCTAAGTGGATAATTTTGTATTAGTGAGGGTACAAGGTATTGAATTGTCAAACTACGCTTTATTAATAATATGTTGTGTTTTTAGGACATTATTGCAATATGCACTAAAAATAGATCAATGGTATAACATTATGTAAATTACTAAATTTTCACCTAATGGCACGAATGTGTGCTTAGTCTCAATTTCAATAGATGTTGTTAAATATATTCAAGAAAATCAACCAATTCAAATCTGTAAAGTTCTTGCAAAAATCAATAAATTCTAAAATTAAAAACATTTGATGAGTTTTGATATGGCACGCTAATTTGTTTTTGGATTTTTGGAGTAGCTGCATGGTGTTGAATTTGAGTACAAAGAATTTGACAAACCCTATTGAGTATCGTCAAATGGGGTGAATAGGTATATTGTTTTGAATAGAAATGGTAGACAAGGAGAAAATTTTATTTAATTATTACTCATGCTATGCTTAGTATATAACATTGTTCTCCTTGCACATAAATTAATCACTATAAGTTTATTAACCGTATGTATGCTCAGCTAATTTAATTAGTATTTTTTAAAAGTATAGTAATTTATAATTTTATAAGTATAATAATTTATAATTTTATGTCAGCTCTTGCGGAGAACGGTCGGGTTTCCCCCGCTCTCGCAGAAGCGATTCACAGTTCGCTGTTAGGTGGCGTTGCTACCCTCGATGCGGCCAGTGCTTTGATAAAGAACAAAAAGAAAACAGGGCTAAAGCAAATGTTCGCCCGCCTAAATCAGGAAAACGCCGCCGAAGCTCTTCTCTTTCTTTTGAAGTCTTCACTATCCATACCCACAAAGGACGAAAAAACACCGCAAAATTCATTCTCAACCACCAACGCTTCAAAAAGAAATCACCGTCGCTCCACCAAGTGTACCTTCAACGCCCAAACTCTTCTCCTTTCCCAGAATATCCCCTGCACCGCAAAAAAGCAAATTCCAACGTCAAACCACCCGTTAAAAAGATGAAAACAGGAACAACTACGATTCATCATAGGAAGTAGCATCCTCAAAAATGTTCGTACACATCGTCTTCTTCAAGATCAAGTAACAACCACTTATTCATACCCAGGAGGTAGCACCGCAGCACTAACGCAAAAAATCGCGCAATAAGAAAGTACACATGTCTACACTTAATGCTCAAAACTGGTCTTATCGATGCGCTCAATTCAAGACGATTTAATTTAAGCACGACTAATAATCAAGTAATTAAGAATACCGTAAACATAAAGCAGACACTCTTTGAACTAGCTAAAGCTAATCCGAGCGAAATAAATTGGACTAATTACGAACGATCGAAGAAATTAATGAAGGAGTTACGCTCTAAAAATTTAGCTTTAAAATCACGTCAATTTTTTGAAAATTTAAATTCTTCCTAACAAAAGTGGAAATTTCTAAACCGTTTTATTAGACAATCGAATGGGCTCAATAGTGACATTTCAGAAATTTTTATTGATAATGAAATATTTACCGATAAAAAAGGAAACTAAATCATTTAAATCAGACATTTAAAGAATTAGGTAACTTCAATTGTCCTAAACCTCCTCTAGCAGAACTTAGGCAATCAAATTGTAAGTCAACGTTTCAATTTAGTCTGTCTACCTTAAGAGAATTAGAAACTAATTTACAAAATTTAGACGTTAATAAATCTTCAGGTTCCACTCATTTACCTTACTTTATTATTGAGAAATTCTTTCATATATTTGGCGAACATCTATCATTTGCATTTAATCAATGCATAGTTGAAAACGAATTTCCGGAGATAATGAAGAAGTCAAACATAACACTTTTGTATAAAAATGGAGATCCCCTCATTGCTAAAAATTATAGGCCAATCTCAATAACACACCCTTTTAGTAAATTATTCCAAAAATTATTGAACATTCAAATCAACCAATAAAATCTTATCATCTAAACAATATGGTTCAAGTGATGCAATTATTTCAATTACTGAAAAAATATCTTCAAATATATCTCAAAATAAATCCAGTTGCATAACACTTCTAGAATTAAGCAAAGCTATAATTCAATGAACTTTGAAATATTATCGATTAAACTTAAAAATTATGGATTTCAACAAAATTTAATTAAGTTCCTTATGAGTTTTTTAGAAAATAGAAAACAGCGTGTTTTAAGGGAATAATATGAAATCTGATTAAATTAAAACCGATCGAGGAGTGCCTCAAGGCAGAGTACTAGGGCCAATTTTATTTGCAATACATGTCAATGCCATAATTAAACATGTAAAACATAGTGAAATATATCATGATACTTGCCTTATAAATAAAGATAATGATGCATTTAGGGCCACAAAAAATTTACAAAGTGATATAGATAATTACAGGTCACCGCAAAAGTTCGTGTCCTTTAAAATACTCTTAAAAAATAATAAAATCAAACAACAAAATATCTTTATTATGCAAATATGTAGTATTGGTTATTCAAAATAGTCACCATTATGATTTACACAGCGTTCCATTCTCTTAAACCATCCATCAAAAACATTTGACCACGTTTCAATTGGAATCTCATTTAACTCATTTTTGATGGCTTTGATAGCATCATCAATGGAGTTAAAACGAATTCCTTTTATTTTCTGCTTAAGATAGCCGAACAAAAAGAAATCTCAAGGCACTAGATCTGGGCTATAAGGAGCATGGGGTAAGGTTTTGATTCCTTCTGCGTCTAGAAACTCTTTTGTGGATTTTGCAGAATGAGCAGGTGCGTTGTCGTGATGAAGGTAAAGTCCACGTCTGCTTTTTCCTTTCTCATCCCATGCAGCTAACATTTCTTTAAAGCAAAATTACCAATAAAAATTAATCGTTCTCTTACCTTCTACTGGCACCACTGCCAAAGGCCCTTCTTTCATAATGAAAACGCAAATCATCTGTTGCTTAACCAATTCTATTGAGCGCACCACATCTTCAGGTTCTTTGTCATCAAAACACCCCACAGCTGACTGTCTTCTACATTCAGGCTCATATTGTCTAATTATGCACTCATCGCCTGTTACTATTTTCTTGACTGTCACACTAGAACCTTGGCTAAACTTTGTTAGCAGTGTCTTGCATACTTCCATTCTTCGATCTTTTTGCTCTTGGCTAAGAGAATGAGGCACAAGACGCCCTGCAACCTTCCTGACTCCAAGTTTACCCAATATAGTTTGAACACTGCTATTTCCAATACCAAGCATTAAACATATTTCTGCATATGTTATTTTACGATTTTCCATAATCATCTTTCGGACTTCTTCGACACTTTCATCTCCGCAAGCAGTTCCGGGTCTTCCAATTCTTCGCCATCTTTAAAACTTGTTGCTCCTTCTTTATACCTGCTGTACCACTTCTTCACAATTGAATATGATGGACTTGATTCTCCAAAAGCATTGCTCAAACGTGTATGGCTTTCTGTTGCTGTTAACTTTCACTTAAAATCGTAATAAATCATGATGCGAAAAGTTTCATCATTGAGATCCATGATTCGTTAATACTGACACTTTAACGATGTTTAATCAAGCTGTTATTGATGTTAGTATGTCACGTGGAGTCAATGATTGGTAGTTAATATCATTTTTTAAATTTAAAAAGCTCATGTAGAAATTATTTTAAAGGACACGAAATGTTGGGGTGACCTGCTTATAAATACTAATACTTTCTTCAGATAATGCTCCTGATAATAAGATAAGACGACTAACTGCTTTATGTTTCTAAATTGGAGGGAGGTAGGAGCTTATGAAGTGTCACATATGTGATGCGTTTGTCGAATTGCAACAAAATCAAATGAGCCTGATTAATATTTACTCACTGTATATGCAGATCAATATATTTTGCAAATTTTCAAATCAACTTCACAGTTTAGCGCTTCTCATTCTCTATGAAGCACAATGCAGTGCCAGTTGTGTAAAAAATAACTTGGGACGAATTGTTTTTAGTTTGAAATTGCTTGGACCGAATTTAGACTGAATCTGTCTTGACTCTAAAAAATCTTGGCTCTAAAAAATCAGCTCAACTCCAGTTTTGTTCGACGATTGAAGCATTAACCCTATACTACCCTGGCTTTTTGTGCTCTACTGACTTGTAGAGGGAAGATTTCTTCCCATTCCTATCTAACNACGTGTATGGCTTTCTGTTGCTGTTAACTTTCACTTAAAATCGTAATAAATCATGATGCGAAAAGTTTCATCATTGAGATCCATGATTCGTTAATACTGACACTTTAACGATGTTTAATCAAGCTGTTATTGATGTTAGTATGTCACGTGGAGTCAATGATTGGTAGTTAATATCATTTTTTAAATTTAAAAAGCTCATGTAGAAATTATTTTAAAGGACACGAAATGTTGGGGTGACCTGCTTATAAATACTAATACTTTCTTCAGATAATGCTCCTGATAAGACGACTAACTGCTTTATGTTTCTAAATTGGAGGGAGGTAGGAGCTTATGAAGTGTCACATATGTGATGCGTTTGTCGAATTGCAACAAAATCAAATGAGCCTGATTAATATTTACTCACTGTATATGCAGATCAATATATTTTGCAAATTTTCAAATCAACTTCACAGTTTAGCGCTTCTCATTCTCTATGAAGCACAATGCAGTGCCAGTTGTGTAAAAAATAACTTGGGACGAATTGTTTTTAGTTTGAAATTGCTTGGACCGAATTTAGACTGAATCTGTCTTGACTCTAAAAAATCTTGGCTCTAAAAAATCAGCTCAACTCCAGTTTTGTTCGACGATTGAAGCATTAACCCTATACTACCCTGGCTTTTTGTGCTCTACTGACTTGTAGAGGGAAGATTTCTTCCCATTCCTATCTAACTCTGGCTTGGATTAGGATATTAAAACGATGATTTTGCACATTTGCAGCATGAATTCGCAATGTTCAGAAATGATGACATCATTATTTCGATGACGCCATAAAACTAAAGATTTGAGAATTATTTTCACAAATATTATGGATATATATGTATTGGATTTAACAGGTGGAAATGCTAAAATTTATTAAAATTCATTCTTACCAATCAAACGTAATTTTCTTGTTTAGTTTAGGTACTTTTGTTCATGCTAACAATAATAATACGTTTTTGCAAAATTGGAATACTATACCGTGGTTGAAAAACAAAACATAAAATTTGAAGATATTTAGAAGCTTTAATGGATGCTTATGATTCCCAATAAAAATTAAGAAGGATCACCAAATCTTAAACCTCTACAACTTTTAAAACAAATATAAAAAATTTTGAGGGGAGGAAATCCTCCCAAAGCCAAATAGGCCTAAATTGATGTTTCTCATCAGACGCCCTTCTGATAAAATCTGGTCTAGATAGTCGACCAATTTCATTATTTTTGTTTTCACAATAGAGATGTATATTCTGGAATTGAAGTTATCAATTGATATTAAATGTTTTGCACAGCTATATATATAATATGTCATTAGCATTTGATCTATAGGAGGAGCGTTATACAATGAATACCAGCGCCTGAGTTCTTGCATTTGCCATCATTGGGTGTATTATATGTAATCGTCTATGATATTTGTTGCTCTGAAAATTATTTGAGTTCATTTGGACATCCTAATATACTTATTGGGTAGCTAATTTGTAGAACATATAGCATTATTTGTTGTGAAAACTTTCTTATTCTTATCTTTTTTCTGCTGTATCATATTCTTTTCTTGTGTAAATCGCTATTTTGCAAAATAATACTTTATTTTTTGTAATTCATAGCTTTGTAATTGTAATTGTGTTTTAGGTAAGTGCAGATATCGGGTATATGAAGCATTTCTAAACCAATCCATTTCTTGTACTTGCAAAGAGGAATGCATGTACGTAGCAATTCAACTTATTATATTATCTTCATATTTTATTCTTTACTCTGTGGTTATAAATATTTTTAAAATTTTCCATTATAAAATTGCATATATTTCGTATAATTTGTTAATATGGTGGAAGTTTAGCAGTCAAACATATTCAATGGGAATTTCTCAATCAAAATGGCCCTCAAATCAATATGCAGTAAGTTTTTTTTGTACTTCTATTTAACTAGAGTTATTTGTACTTATTCAGTTGTGGTTGAACTAAGAGTGATCTATATAAAAGGCCATTCCGCCGAAAATATTCATAAAAACCTAACAACTGATTGTGTCTATATGAACGAATTTTCAAATTACCGTTACAATCAAATAAGATTCATAAATATATACACAAATAAGTGAATTAAATCTCAAAAAATCCCTATAGCTCTTCAAAAACAACCACTTTGCAAATTTCTGATATTGAACAAGCATATATTTAGCAACATCACATGATTTCTTAAAAATCGTTAAAATAATAGAATAGCTAATGTAGAATCAGCTTATTAGAAAAATTTTCATTCAATAGCAAGATGTGTGAAATTTTACTTAATATCAAAATGGAAGTCCTTCAACATGAAATTTCAACTTCCAAGTAATCCTTAAAGAGATAAAAACTTTAAAAATTGAAATAATGCATCATTAGGGAGGGTGAGTCCTTCTCTATTCTGTTCTTTAGTGAACATTAAACAATATTCATTGATACAAGTATCTGAAAAATCAGAACATTTTTCAACAATGTTTTTCAGCAATTTAAACTAAGCATTTCCTTAGCATTGCATAAAACAAACAATGAATAAGGCAATCATCTTAATTACATGCTATGCAATAACTCATGTTATGTTATGATTTGCTACCCAATATTAGCTCCACTTAACGATCATGAAGGAAATTTCTAATTGTTTTCAATCCAATCAGGACTCAAGTTTATTTCGTTTTGTTTCAGATGGATGGTCTTTTATATAGATTACTCTTAGGATGACCATAATTTTTTGTATGCAAATCAAATTTTCTCACAAAATATGCATTGTAACAAACGACTTTCATATTGTTATCGATTTTTAATTGTTGAATACAATCATTGTGACGAATCGAATATACAATAAAACGTTTAGAAGACGTGTTAGAAAACGTCTTAAAATGGTTTAGAAATTGTTTAGAATACGTCTAGAAGATGTTTAGAAGTGGCTTCTATGTCAGGATTAGAAAATGTCTTTAAGACGTTTAGAAATTGGTTAGTAGACATTTAGAAAACATCTATAAGACACTTTGAAAACATCTAGAAGAATCTTAGAAAATATCTAGAAGATGTTTAGAAAACAACTTCACTTGTAGACAGTAGATGGCATTCAGCAACATTTAGAAATGGCGTTTTAGAAAGTAGTGTTCAGACCTACAACTTTGTTCACAACTTTTTGGGAATTAAAATATCCACAACAAAGATTTATTGCATTCAGAGCTACAGCTTTGTTCACAACTTTTATTTATATTCAATTAAAATTTTCAGAAAACATATTCTAATTCTAAATCAGGGCCAGTAAAATGATTTCTTTTATTTTCCAAGGAAGACAGTAACTATATAGTTACCAATATATTTTTACTTGCGAATGTTTATTTATCATAAGGTTTTCTGGATTTGATTTATCTTCTATATTGTCAAAAGCAATCATTGCATATGTTATTAATGTTAAAGCTCTAAATTTTTGTATTTCATAAAGAATGCTTTTATTTAATTAGCTCTATCAAATGTGTTTCCTTATTGATCAATTGCCTACATGCTTATTAATGAGTAAGTAAATAATGATACAATTCTCAAAATGGGTCTTCCACATCAGCGTTTTTCAAAGGAATCCTGCATCCATATCGGAAGTAACAAATTTACTGCATAAGGTGCTTATTTAATTATACTTTCATTTATGATAACACTCAGAATTTGTTTTGAAAATTTCACAACAAACTTTTTTTGTGTTCACACTTGAAACTTTGTTTTCAACCTCATTATCTTGCCAAACGTTGTCAGCCAAAGTAGAATTGATTTAATTCTGAAAATTTGTTGTTTTTGCATTCACACTTAAAAATTTTGCTGACAAACTCATTATATTCGAAAAAGTTTTGAACAAATTTAAACATCTGAGCAGTACTTAAGATGGATGTTTAGAAAACGTTTTACAACATCATTTGGTGAACACTAGATGGCATTCCGCAATGTTTAGAAATTGTGTTTTACAAGACATTTAGAAGATGTACCTTATTTCGTCTTACAATGTTATATATCACTATAAGACGGATATAAAACGTTTTATTATTTGTTAGGAAGGTCATTGAAATTTAATTATTAGAATTTTTTCATGTTTAGCCATATCTTTTGAAGAAAATGCTCAAAGGCGGGGTTTCTGATAGTGAACTTTTGAAAAAATTTTCAAGAGAACTTCTGAGCAATATTTCTTTGAACATTAATGATGAAGTTGACCTTGAAAGGACTTATGAAAAACTTAGGTAAGCACTCTATATCAATTTTGAAGTAGTTTTCTTGTGAAACACATTAACTATAATTGTTATATTTGTATTAATATAGATCCTAAATAATTCTTTACAACTCATTAAAAAATATAGCAGAACAATGTAAGCAGTTTGATAACTGTTTCTTTAATATAATTATTAAAATTTGCTTACAATAAGCACTCTTCACTTGTCTTCATTACCTTGTAGGTTGAAATTTGAGAAAATAGCCAGCCTTCCTTTCTAGGCTCATAAATGCAAAAATTACATTGACAAAATTATCTGTAAATTTTAAAGATCAGTAATATATTAAGGAATGTGGCATGTGGCCCAAAATATAATTTCAAGTAACTTCTCTAAGTTAGATTTTAAGACTTGATGAAGAGCCAAATTAGACCACAAATTGTTAATTTTCATGTAAACATTGTCTTCACGTTCATTATATTATGTACTTTTCCCAAATATTTAAAGAATTTATTTATACACATATAAACCAGCTTCTTTGATATTAGTTTATGAAAATATTTGAATATTCCTTTGCTTTGGTAAAATAATAATTTTACAACTGCAAAGCAGTGCTTAATTTCACCTGTGCTAAGATTATTATTTCAGAAATGAGAAATATTAAAGCTTCCACTATATATCATATGCATGCATTTGCTTAAATCAACACCAAAAAATATAATATGCAATGTAGATGTCGAAATAGTTCAAGTAGTTTCATTGAACATTAAAAAGGTAAAATTCCATCATTTGTCTATTATATCATGGCTACATTCCTTCAATTTCTTGCCAATTATTTAACTGTCTCAACTTTGAATATACATGAATTACAAAAAATTAGTATGATTCAAGGGAAAGGAAATTTTTTGAATAAAAATGGTAAAGAAATATATTTCTACAATGTAGTATTGTTCTGTACACTATTAAAGAAATTAATTAGACTTAGAACTTTTTGGTGGGAAAATACTTAACAGCAAATGAGCATTAATATATGCATACTATGATGGCTGTCATGGAGCTTTTTAACCATAATTTTGAAGAAGACCACCTTTAGTTTAAAATTGAAGAGTTTAATTTTAACACTTCGATGCAGTTATTTAGCATGATATTTTTTTCAAACTAATTATTGGTCTTTTTAAAGCCATCATAGTAAGTAATTAGATTTTATTAATTAAAAAGAAATTTAAAATGCAAGAGATTCTACAATATTTTTTTTATTTATTATAGTATAGTCAATGTGAATTTGAAATAGTGGGAGCAGTGCTTAATTGATCACCATGCTGCTTTGAATTGGCTTACAGTGGTATACTCTAACAGCCATTCAGAATCCTTGTTTTGAAATGATTCATAATGCTGCCTTTGAAGTGGCTTATGGTGTAATACTCAAACAGCCAATCAGAATCCTAGATGACATCTAACTTGTTCTTTTAGTAAAATTTAAATGTACTTTTAAGTTTTCTCACTAACCCACATTATTTCAAATTATACTTTTAAGCAAAACATAAACCCTGCAATTTGTCCTAATAAGGGATTCGTTTTTAAGAAATTACAAATATTTTTAGTAGCATAGCAATAGCTGTGACCTAATCTATATAAAAAAACAGCTGTAACTGTCATGGAGAATTGAATTTGTATGACAACATTAGATACTTCCAAATATATATTCAAATAGGCTTGTTAAACATCCCTCTCCAGGACCAATCAAACCAATTTCCTGGTAAAATTTATGTAATATATCACTTATAGAAATGTTCTTCTCAAAATTAACCATATAAAAACATTGTTAAGCTAAACAAGGCTTGAGAATCACAGGACATAACTTAGGATAAATCAATTTTTTGTATTTCAAAGTTATTTAAAACATACTTGATTACTTTTTTTGGACTGGTTAATTCAAATTTCCTTGTTTCATTAAAAACAACCTGTAAATTGCACATCATAAGTTTTTTCAGTTTTCCTGTCTTGGTATTATTTACTGTTTTCAGTTTAATCCGTTCACTTACAATTTCAACTCTTTTACTCATTTCTCTATAGTAAATTACAAAAATTAATTTAAATAATTTATCTTAAAAAGGAAATGTCAAATTTTGCAAACTAATATATTTTATAGGCCCTGCATCATTTGCAAACAGCCAAAACAGACCATTCTCATGTGAAATATCACACTGAATTATACCATTAGATGTGGGCAGTCCAAATGTTAACTTATTATATTCTAAATTTCCTGATTAATTTTAATTATATTTGCATAATTTTGCAAGTTGTGGTTATTCCTTTGGCAAATTTCTCTAAAGAAAACTTTTTTACCAATTACCTTATATTGAAAATGTTGCAAATCAGTATCATATTTCCTTCCTTTAATAATATCACTGTTATCAGTACTACTATTTAGTTCAATGTCATTCCAAAATAGATCAGTTGTGTCAAAATATATATTATTTAAGGAAACAAATGTTTCTTCTATTACTAATTTGAACTGAAACATCTTCTTTTGATTTTTCACAAACTACTACAAATCTTATTGTTTTTAGAGGCCATGCTTCTTTTGGTAAATAAATAAAGTCAAGTTGCTAGGCAAAATCTCAGCAGTTCTAAAAACATATTTACCTCTAAAATGTAAAAATTATAAATTATGGTATAGGATACATCATATCATTTTTAAATGTAGCATATTATAATGATTTTTTAATAAGATAGAAATTGCTGAAAGTGAAATGTAGCTATGAGCATCTCTTACGAAAATCTAATCTTTTTCCATTGAAATTTTGTCAAAACCTTTATCACTATAAGTAGGAAAATCTAAAGCTTGCTCATGGGTTTCAGTTTTAAAAAATTGATTTTTTAATTGCTCCAGTAGTTTCCAAATTTTTTATCAAGCCAAACAATCCTATTTTTCAGAGAATTGTGAAAATGCATGAGCCTTTTAAAACCACTTTCATAATTCTCTTCAAAAGCTATTCCACAAAACTGTTCAATATTTTTTTGGAAATTGTCTTGTAAATTTCAGTAGAAATTATGCAAAAACTCAATACTACATAATTGAAAAATCTTGTTTTCATTGTTTGTAAGTCTTTTTCCTACATGATGTTCCATCTGTTGTTTGCTTATAATGTCTCTTCTTTCTTTGCCTCTATGAACATTTATAATTTTCCTGCTGTGTGTATTTATATCTCTATTGAAAAGATTACACCCTGATATATCTAACTTATTATTTTCAATTTGATTTATTTTATATCTTAAAATCTTGATTTCTGTTTCTGTGTTATTACTTTCATTTACTTGATAACAATGTATAACTTCAGGTATTCCACTATTATTGAACACAATTTATATAAGCAAGATTGCAATTAATTTCATGACAGTTGGCTTTGTTAACCTTTTAGAAAATATTTCTTAATATATTCTTGATTTTTATATCTGTCAAACTTTCTTTTGTAAAGATCATTTAATGTTAAGAAATAATCTCTTCCCTTACAACTTTCATAATACACTAAAACTTTCTTGATACTGTGTTCTTAACATTTTTAAATATTGAAAAAATACTTTGAAATAGAGGTAGACCAAAACTATCAAAGTACTCAAGTTTAGCATAGCCAAACTCCCTAAAGTATTGAAATGCTATCCAATGGGTGCCATTATTGAAGGAATTATCTAAATTGCAAACATAAAATCCAAAGCCTAGATTTTTGAAAATATTTCTAGAAAAGAACCCTCTAAAGGTTTTAATACTCTTCATAAATTGTAAAATATCATAATTTGAAAGAGGATTACTGAAATTTAAACTTACTACTTTTTTACATGCATATCATTTCCTTTAGTTTACTTAATTGCATACCATTTCCTTTAGGTGGATTTACACACATTCCATTTCCTTTAGGTTTTTTATTCACATTCCTTTTCCTTAGTTCTGTTTAATTGCATTCCTTTTCCTGGGATTGGAAAAAACAATACTAAATTTAGATAAAGCTTGGATCCCAGCTCATCAATGATTTCCATCATGCTCATTAAGATGAACTGCCCAGAACATCCTCTACAATGTTACAAATGGCAGTTACCAGTGTGGTTATTGAAAAAGTGTAAATCTGCTTGTTCAGACTACAACAAAATGCGCACGTCTGCACAAAAATAATGTTTAGTGATGTTATAAGTTTTATTTCTTTTTTTTATTTTTGTGAAAATATCATTTTCATACTATAATTGTTAACTTTATTGTTTGATTTCATGCGGTTCTTCACCCACTCAAAAACTTATGTAATTAATGTCACCTAGTTTTTTTTCGGAAAAATTACAGTAATGATCATCACACAAAAAATGTACAATGCGACAAACGCAACATTGGGACATTGTTTTCTGGCAATTTTGAGAGTACGAAATGAAAAAATTTTTTACCACCCATGGCAAAACATGGTGGCCTTTCATGTGACACTAACTTCACTTAAACTTGGCTGATAATACTCCCGTTCCTACATGTTTTGAAGTTGGAAGGTATGGAAAAGATGCATATGCTATAGCACAGTATTTGCATTATAATATATCTTTTCTGGGCTGAAATATCTTTTAAATGAAATCACAGACTGCTTCGACTTTTAAGTTAAGGGGTTTAATTTTTACGGCTTTCTAGTGTTCAGAGGTGTAAAGCATCAAAAACAGGGAATATACAGATTTGCTCTAAAAATCTTCCAAATTATAAAATAGTTTAGGATGAAATTAATATCTAGGAATTTAGTTCTAATAAATATAACATAATAACTGTAAATATATATACATTAATATTAGAAAGCATGCAACAACACTATGCTATGTGACAAGAAACAATTTATAGTGAGCATATTTCGTTTTTCGCCACTAGAGGCGCAAAAATATTTTAGAATTACCTCGAAGGAATTTGTTGTCACATCGTTGATTTTCAGCCTCAGCTAAATCTTGTTGGCATGGCCCGTGTATTAAGACCCCCTTGATGTAAATATATATATATATGCAGTGTATATATATTGAGAAATAGAAAATAAATAATAATATTGCTTGCCTGTCAGAAGTGTCATTGGAAGGGGCGCATTTAAGAGGTGCCTTGTGCATCCCCCTTTATTTGGGGCAGGCCAATTTCAACTTATTCTCATACAATCTGATCTATATATTGATGAACAGTCTTTTTGTTTGAAATAATTGCAAAAACATTAGAATTTTATGTTATTCTAATTTCCTCCGTCTGTCTTTTTGGTTTATTTATCATATTTGCACAGGCGAGCACGGGATTATGCTAAGAGAATGAAAAAACTACCTAGGCCTATATATCTCGTATAAGAATTTGCCCCTTTTAGAAATTCTCGACACACGCCTGGTCATTGTTTAATTTTAAAATTGGACACAAAAAAATATATAAAATTAGTTGTTTCTCTCAAAGCCTTTAGATAGCCTGATTAACAGCAATTTTTTGAAAAATTACCTAGAAGCTTTGAATTATTTTTTTGTATATATTTAGTATTTTCAGAAGAGTATGTAGTCGTAATATATTCCTTCTGAAATTCTGGAGTTTCATGCACACCTCACATGTCCACGCCTCCTCTATTTCCAACGCCACTGGAATTTTAGAGAATCAAAATCATAACGAATTCCACAATATATTTAAATTTAAGAAGTGAATAGCATTCGTCAATTCTACAACCAGTGACGCCTGTTTTACCGGAAATATGTTTCTGAAAGAGCTTAGTATTCTCTCACGGCTTCGGTTGAATTCTTAGGACTACAACAAAAGTAAATAAAGCATTCGGGCTAACAGTGGACAGCACACTATTACGCGCTATTCTTATAAGCACCTATCTTCAACTGAAGAGCTAATGGTGTCATTGTATAATTTCAATCAATCATTTACGTTTTAATTAAACAATATTTAAGGAAATGTTAATTTAGTACAAAGGAAACCATATTTATTCTTCATTTGTGAAAACTGTCAATGAAGATGAATGCTTTGTTGGGGTGATTTTTGACATTTTTATAGGTTATTTCCATCCATTTATATTTATTGTATCTTAAAATATTTATTGCTTCTATTACAAAACTGCTTACTGATTACCTTAAATCTAGTTTACTTAAAAAATGAGTAAACCACAGTTCAACACATATCAAACCCTTTACGCCAGAGAGTTAAATGAAAAGTAAAGGAATAAATTAGGTTACAATTTTTAATTTTCATAAGCTATAAAAGTGTAATGTATTAAACTTTTTATAATTTAATCGAGTAAAGTGACATTCTAAAATATATTTTAAAATGTTTTCAATTTGATAAACATTTATTCTAAAATACGTACGTTATTTTAGCTACTTATGCTAGTGTAAACAATAATAAACTTGTTTTATTAAATACATAATTTTATGGGGTATAACTTTGATTATAAATTCGTCCTAGTACGAACTTAAATTGATCAACGATATAATAGCAGAAAATGTTGCTTGATGTGTCTCATACAAATACAATTAAGAATGGCTAATAAATTTCTTTACATTTTCTTGTGACTTCATCCGAAATAAATGATTAGATTGTACTATCTACATAGAGATGAACATGAGTTCGAAATTTACCCCTAAGCCCGCGCCCCTCAGAAAACTCGGTGGTTGTTCTATTTTAGTCAGATTTATATGATCCATGCAAAAAAAACTTTTTTATCTTTTCAGTTTTCTAGAACAATTTTGGGTAAATTAAGAAACCTACATTGAATCTTAAAAGGAAAGAACATACTATTGTATGAATTGTTTCTGAAAATTTTATTTGGTTTCATATTTTTTGAATAACAATTGTAAATGAATAATTGTTCTTTCAATTTATTCAATTTATTATCCCAAATCTTGTTGTATGAAAATGACAAATTTTTCACGAATATAATCCTTTATCTCAGTGTAACTGTTTGGAGTGTGTTTGCTTATTTATGTCTTTAGAAAAGAGAATACGCTTCTGTCAAGTTTTTTAAAGGTTTGGTGAATTAGGGGCATGTTTTACGAGTGCATTAATGTTGTAAGGTCCTTTTCAAATTGATGTACCAGTAGTAAGATAACGGGGAGACCCCGTCCCAATGGGACACCCTGAGTTCTCGTAACACTCCTTGACTATTTGCTATGTGGTAATAATGCGATTTTATTGGACGCCATCTAGCGACAAAATATTTTTGACAAAACTAAATTGAGCATAATAATTTTTTGACGAAAATTTTATTTTGGATTTCTAGAATTTGGTCAAAGTGATATAATTGATGACAAGAAATGTTTTGACAAAACTAAATTGAGCATAATAATTTTTTGACGAAAATTTTATTTTGGATTTCTAGAATTTGGGCAAAGTGATATAATTGATGATAAGAAACGTTTTGACAAAACTAAGTTGAGCAAATTAATTTTTTGATGAGGTTTTTATTTTTTAGGTACACTGACATATTTGCTTCTGTTAATATAGATATGGCATGTTCATTGTAACAATGTTTTTAATTATGCAACACTCTGTATTAAGGAAAATAATTCATAGATATAAAACCCAACACTTGGGTATAACATTTTAAATTTGTATAGACGT
>CABFPE010000871.1:0-13951 GCA_900660155.1 Hofstenia miamia | reverse complement strand
TATCTCCTTTTTTACATTTGACTTTCCGGAAACTTTCTGTTATTCCCAAGGACTAATTTTAAGATTGACCCAAAATGTACAATTAGCCGAGTGTTTAGTTTATATCACCAATCTCTGACGTACGCAATTGAGAATATGATGGAATATTCCAGTCAGGTTATAAAAATTTATTTTGATTTGTTAAATAAAAAAAAATTGGAATAAATTGAAAAATTTAAAAACTAAGGTGGTGAAATGCATTTTTAGTATCTGTTTTTAATGTTTTCACTTGATCACGACTGCGATGAACCCCTCCGTCTTTGTCAATGATCCTTGATTATGAATGACTGACAGCATATCAGAAAAATACAGAAAACATTAAAAATTTAAAAATACTTCGCAAAATGGAGAATTCTGCCATTCGAGGAGAAATCTGATCTCTTTAAAGTGAGAGGTTGGCTAGAAAATTAAGTAATGAATAAAATGTTAATGTTTAGAGAAAAATATTTTTGTTGAACAATATAAACAAAAATTGCATAGCATGAAGGTGTATGCATGAACTAGCCAGGCCTTAACATTTCCATTTGCAGTCGAGTTTTCATTTATTTATTAACCTAATCTCTTACTCTTCTTGTGGTAAGAAAAAAAGAAGCTTCCAATTTCAAAGGCTATTCTTGCACTATTCGGATAAATATCAACTAAATATAGTTCAGCTTATCTGTCAATTACTGATTTGTGTTAATTGAAATGCGAATTCCCAAACCATCATATTTAAAATAAACAATCTAAAAAATTACCATAACCATGCAAAACCCATTTTATTGAAGCTATAGCTATTCGCTAGTTACTAAAATATTACACCGCGTCCAAAGATATTATGCAGATGACATTTTTGGAATAAAACTAAAACTGCTATTCTGTAAAAGCTGCTTTTTTGTTAGAAACATTCTGTTAACTTGACTATGATTATGCTAAATTTTCAGAAGGATAGTTTGAATATTTTTTAAACAAACACGTAAAAACAGAATGTTTGGTGCCCAGAGCCATTATACATTTTGTCATTCTGTCAGATTTCAACAATTATTACTGTTTCGAATATCATTTGAGTTATTGTAATGAGTAAGAATAAGTCATTAAGTGCCGATGAGCGAGCTAACATTACTAGAAGGATATAGCCAAAGAGCTAAAACGTGGCGTAAGAACTGTGAAAAATGGCATTGAGGACATTAATTTTACGCGAAAAGTAAGGAGTGATGCTGGTAAAAGCAAATTAACACCAAGAAATATGCGAAAATTGGCAAGAGTTGCTAAAAATGTCATTGCACAGCAGTAAAGCAATTTTTGACTCTGCTGGTATTGGTGGAGTTTGCCGCTAAAAAAGGTGGCCACTGTCGTCAAACCCAAATTAGGGCTACCAATAACAGAGAAGAACAAACAGAAAAGAATGGCTTGGGCTCGAACATGAAAGTGGATTCCAGTAAAGTAATATTCACAGACGAATGTCGTGCTACACTTGATGGACCTGATGGATGGTCAAAAGGCTTAGACGACAACAAGATGGAGGTGGGGTGATGTTCTGGGCAGCAATTGTCGGGCAGACGTTGATTGGACCATTTCGGGTGTCCGAAGGTATTAAAATGAATTCAGAGACATACGTTGACTTTTTGACAGAAACTTTCCTTCCATAGTATAGAAGACAGAGTAAAGGATTCAAGTCAAAATGTATCTTCATGCATGATAATGCTCCAGCTCATGCTTCGAGGTTTACAAAGGAGTTTTTAGCATCTGAAAACATCAAATATGACCATCTTATGGTATGGCCTTCTTCTTCACCACACCTGAATTGCATCGAGAATTTGTGGAGCATCATCAAATCAGAGGTTGATAAAGGTGGAAAGCAATATTCATCGAAAAACAGACTCTGGGAGGCAATTGAGGTCACTTGCTGTAACATCAGCTCCTCAATTATTTTGAAACTGACCTTCTCCATGGATAACCGCCTGGTGAAAGTCATTGAGACAAAAGGGGACTATATAAAAATATGAATTAAACTGAAATCATTCCCAAACTGAATGGCTGTGTTATTTCTATATGCAGAAAGTGCATAATAGGGATAATTTGATTTATTTGTAATTTTTTTTGAATTTATGTAATGTGCATAATAGCTCTGGACACTAGAAATATCGTTTTTTCTGTTTATGTTCAAAACTATTTAATATATCTTTCTGAAAATTTAGAATAGTCATTGAAATGTATGCAAAATGTTTGTCATAAAAAACTAGCTTTCTCAGAATAATAGTTTTAATTTTATTCCAAAAAATGTAATCTGCATAATATCTTTTGACGCGGTGTAGATTGTATGTGTATAGATATTCAAATAAATATCTTTATTTAAAGACATGATGTAAATTACAAAATATTTGATTATATACATAATTGAATATTTACAAAGTATAAAACAGCCTTTTGTCTTTTCATTCAGTCGAAGATCCAACTAAACAAAAAATTGATACTAATCAATATTTATTAACTACATGAAGAATTACTGAGACGGAGTGTTGCTAAGATCTCAATATCACAATCAATCCTTTATTAATTTTGCTTATTGTTACTCAAAAGCATGGCGTACTTTATAAAATACGCTACTTTAAAAAAACATTAAATTTTATTATATTATGGAAATCTGACGTAATTTGCAGAAGAATACCTCGGATTGTGTAATGTTATGCAAAATTTCTCAAACAGCTGAAATGAAAATTACATTTTAATTGAAATTAGAAGTTATGTTAAGAAAATGAAGACACATTTAGTCTGAACTTAAATGCTTTTTAAAGCATTTTTGTTATTACAGTTATGTATCCTTGTTATTTTCTATGAAGTACAGCAATTGCGCCTAGCACTCAATCGTGATCTTTGATATTTTACCTACAAAAGAACACGAAAACTATTACTTAACAATTGCCGATAAAATTAGCTAATCGTATGTACACATGTCCTCACTTTTTTCAATGAATTAAGTCCATTTACTGTACAAATAACAGTTTAAGTTTTAATTCAAATCTTTACATCAGCTTAATGAAATATCACAAAACTTAAACTTAAAAGTCACAAGGACCGTCTAAAATACCAACATTGTTTTTAAAGCAAGCAATGGCAACATAATGTAGACCATTATGTGATATTTTAAACCAATATATTTCTGAGTGTGTCTTTCCGGATGATTTGAAAATATCACAAATCATGCCTATACATAAAAAGGGGCTACTGACGATACAATTAATTATAGACCAATTTCAGTATTCCCAATACTAGGTAAGATATTTGAGAAAATAATATGTAACCAAATAAATTAAGTATATTGAGAAACATAATTTACTTCGATCGTTACAATTAGGATTTAGAAATAATTTATCAACAAATGATGCCTTAATTCATGTCATAGATAATGGAGAAAATATATTGACAAAGACCAAAGTGTACTCATTTTATCTCTAGATTTATCAAAGGAATTCAATTCAATTGATCATAATATCCTAATAAATAAACTACAACAAATATATAATTTTGAAAAATCAGCGATAAATTTAATTAGATCTTATTTAAATAACAGACAACAATAGGTAAAAATTAAAAACATAACATCTTATTCAATGAAAAACATAGAATTCCACAAGGTTCAGTACTCGGACCCTTATTATTGAACATATGTGTAAATGACATCAAATTTGATAATAAAATAAAATTCATACATTATGCTGATGATATTATATTATATACAATAAATATGAAGTCTAACATTGAAAAAACAAAGTTCATGATCTTAAACAAATCAAATGATGAGAAACTAAGCCTACAACAATAAAACCATTGAAGAAGAAAATAAAATTGTATACCTAGGTATTATTTTTGATAATAAATTAACATTTAAAGAACATAATAAAATAATAAAAAAGGGATCAAAGCCATCTGTAAATTACAAAACTTTATACCAATTAAATGGAAGACTATGATCTTGAAATCATATATTCTGCCTCAGTATTTATATTCATCAATCAAAATATTCATCGATCAAAAAAATAAGTTAGAAAGAATGTTAAATTTGAGTTTAGCCATCATATGTGAAAAAATCAATCAAAAAATATCAGAAAAAATTACAATAATTTTTCATTAGACTTTCTACAAAAACTAAAATCACTACAAATATTTTTCAAAATCAGATCAAAAGAAGAACTTTCAACAAAACTCCATATTAGAACTAAGTGCTATAAAAAATTTAAATTTAAAAAAACAATCATGAAGAGCTGTTTTATCAATTACTGTATAGATCTATGGAACAAATTATCACCTGAAATCAAAGAAGAATCTCATTTTAAAGAATTTAAGATAAATAAAATTAAATTAGAATTATCACCAAAGAAAAAAACGTATTTGGATATTCAAAAAATAAATTCTGTAACTAACTAATATCAATTTGCAACTAAGTGAAATTATAGAAAACAATTTACTTTAAACCTCAATAAGTATTTTTTATACATTTTTGTAATGTACAAAAGCTTAAAATAAATTATTATTAGTATTAATATATCAAACATGTATAACACTTTTCAGTGGGAATTATATGCTTAACGAGTGTTATGTGAATTTTGCAAAAATTCATATTAACTTCAGTGACTTTAATATCTTTTTCAGCTGCTGTTCTCATACGAACGATTGTTTCACAAATGATTCCAATTTGACTACTTATTGATTTTTTGAAATTGAAATTTCAATGAAATTTGGTTATCAAATATTAATGTGGAAAGCAAAAATGCAATTACATAAATTCTTGCAAAATTCACCGAACACTCGTTATCAGAATCAGATGATTGCTAAGGCTTGAATTTCCTACATATTCAAAATATAAACGTTTTGTTCATGCAATTGAATCGAAAACCACAAATTTATATATATATATATATATATATATGCATGTATATATAAAGGCCTGCCCAAAAATGCGCTTTTAATATTTTCTAATTACTATCTATTTCTATGATCTATCAGGCCAAATTGTGATCAATGAAACTGATTCACTATATTGCGCTGCCAGCATCCGGTAGCAGTAGCATGGATCAAGGTAAGTGTTAGCAACTAAACCATTCTATTCAAACAATAGCACGAAGTACTGTTAAAGGAAATAAGAACATGCATCTTTGTCTACCCAAGAGCACATTAGTGATGTGAAAGAAGTTGACTGGTCAACTGTTCAATGAATCATTGAGCTTAATGTTCAAAAATGCACGAATTTTTTTGAAAACAATCGATTGCCATGATGACTATCTTTTCAGGTTGATTGTCTTGCTTGTTACTTTCTACTAATAAATAAGCACAATTCTTTTCTTCTAATATTCTGATAAATACGCTCTTATCATTATTGATAATATTGTTTTACGCTTGTAATCCAAAGCCCATTTTTGTGTAGCTTTTTAAACATACTTGTTGATCAACTTTCAATTAGATTCTTAATAAAACATTGATTTAATATTACTTTTGAAATGAATATGTCTAGATTCTTCATTGTAAATGTGCAAAAAGATTTAAATTTACAGTTGTAAATCAGAAGACAGTAAAAGTCAACAAAATGGCAATCTGAATAACAATATGATTCAAAGAACAGAAGATCATACTAATGTAGCTGCACAAGATTTTCCTCACAGTGCCAGAATGAATGAAAAAGCTCATCAAACTAATCAAAAAGTTGTAAACGAACCTAAACCAATTTTTGAGAAAACTTGTAGAGCAGCTCTATGATTCAATTGAGCCCTTTTCATAGTGATTTGAAGAAATCTGCATAAAGATTAACAAAAACTTCCTTTATTTTCGCATTCGCAAAAAAAACGTTCCTTACAACAAGACCCATCACCGTCCCATAGGAAAAAGAGAATTTTAGTAGGATAATATATGCAATAGAACTTCCTAGGTTATTTATATGGCTTATACATCACTACATATAAGAAACAAAAGATTTTCAAGAAAGGTTTACAAAATCTGTTAAGAAGAATATCAGCTGAAAATACGTCAATATATTACATTTTGAAAAACTGTTTTTAACCCTCATTGGGTATCAAGTTATGTCAATATTGTTCCATCATAATTGAAGAGGTTAATATTATGAAAAATGATATCCTTAGGTAGGTAGAAGAGTATATGATTTGTAATCACTTAAGTTAGGTGTGGAGATTCTCACAAAGGGTAGGTCTAGAAATTGCAGAAAACAATAGGACCAAAAGTAATGTAGAAGTTTGATGAATGTACAAAAAAGAATCATCCAAACAGTCACTTCTAGATGATGTATAATTCTGTATAATTAATACGTTCACTGTTATTCTGTTGGAGTGCTCCCTCCTGTATGCAGATTGTTGCTAGTCAAACGCAAGAAATTCACACGACGATATCACCTGTCAGGCGAATTTTAAAACATGAAACAAAAATTACGGTCTCTCATGACTGATAATTCTTCTGTCGACTTTAATATGATTAAATATAAATAATTAATATCTCTGTCGTTGTATTTAGCGGATTGCCTTAAGTTTTCAGCAGAAAAATAAACTTTTCCTAAACTAAAGCATATGTCCTCTATATTGCCAAATGCAGTAAGCCAGTGATATGAAATGCTCGTTTCAAGTTTCAAACTACTATATTCTGAGAGCCCGGAATAAATGTACAATTAAGATGAACACGAGGCTTTTACAATAAAAATAATAGATGTAATAAGCTGGACATAACCATTTGTTTGCAAAGATTATTTTAACATTTTGATTTTTAGCACCAGGAACTAAACATTTATTTATGGCTGTCTTTGAAATGCACACTGGGAAAATCGGTAAATTACTGATTAGTTAACCTGCACTTTAGACCTGACCTGATTTAAACCTATTTAATCAAATTAAATATTTTTTTTAAATTGAACCAATCATGTAAGCATAGTGATATATTGATATTATTTAGGATATCCTTGATAAATAACAAATATAATACCTGTACATTAGAGAAAAAATGGATATAAATTTGTAATTGAGTAAATAGGTTCACCCTATATAGCCAATCATAAATCAAAAATGATTTTGCTTAGACAAAATACTGTTATCTCAGTAAATCATTTTTTGTTTTAAGCCAGCTGATTACACTTATGCAATGAGGCAGCAAAGTAGAGATGGATATTGGCCAAAAATTTCGTCTGAACCCCTGGCCTGGCGCAAATAAATTAATGCTATCGTTCAAAGTTTCCTTTCAAATCTATATGGCATCATAGTAGTATTCTTTGGCAATGGAAAACTACTTGGATATTAAAAGCGAACATAACGTTGAAAAGACATTTCTAAGAACAATTAAATACTCCGGCCTCATTAAAGCATTTATACAGAAATATTTTTTTAGCAGAAATTTATGTTATAACTTGAAACATTAGTCGAAGAACAACGTGTGTAAATTTGGATGATGGATGCATGACTGAAGCGAAAATTCACAGCATTTCAGGTACAGTTGAAAATTGTCAAAATATAACCAAACAATAGCGTTAACCACGAATTCGATTTATTTTAAACGAAAATAAACAAATCAAAACAACAAACAGAAACGAAAATCAATATCCTACAAAGTAGTCTGGTGATTAAGTGATAATTTAAATAAAAAAATTGGCAATATCTTGATTGCTAAATTAATATTGAATAAAACGGCATATTGATAGATAAAAACGTTTATTAAATCTAAAATTAGCAGTAGCCATTGTTAAATAGAGGAAGAACTGGAAATCAAGATAAAACGAAAGAATGATGTAAACGTCCACGAAAATGAAAGTGTGTATTTTAATAGTACTTGTATTATTTGAAACTGGAATAAGCCAATCACATGAAAACATAACTAAAAAGTAACTATTGCAAATGCAATAAATATTTTAGAAATTAAGGAGAAAAGACAGCCAATATTCTACTCCCGCAAGAACCAAAAAATTGCTTTCACAAAAATGTTCTTCCATTGGTGCAACTGATTCCCATTCACATGGAGGAATTCGCAATTTCCCCGCCCCGCCCCGCACCAAATTGGAATAAAATTAAAAAATGATATTTTTGAATTTCATATAGAAAGAATTTCACTAAACAAATAATTGTATATTACATTCATTGGAAAAACGTGTAAGCATTCAAAAGGTGCCACCACAAATGACCATAAAATTTCATTTTTATTTGTGTTAATCCCAAGTTTTTTAAAATCTGATGTTTTATTCAAAAAATTCAATAAATGTTCATTGCTTACGAACCAATAATTAAAACCAAAATCTGCGGCGGTGCAAACTCTGATTTCCTCAACAGGAAAATAGCCGAGATTAATTGTCGCAACTATCGACTTTACACCTCCTTATTCTCTGATAATACTACGAAGAATTTAATTGTTTCTTAATGAAAACGAAATTTTAATTGAAAGTATTTAATACTTTCAGGCACTTCCACACACAAAAATTTCAACGCCAATTATCATCAATCCATGAAAGCACATTTTCAATATATTTGTCGATATTTCGAGATTCTTAAAATTTTAAATAGGCTTAAAGTATTGTTAGAAAACATGGAAAAAATGTTATGTATTTATAGTGGGATACTGATCAGTTTTAAAGTTAAGATTGTTAATAGGCATTCTCTTGATTTAAGATCACAGGGATTTGTCTCATTCTATTAATGACTATGTTGCATCTAATCCCCATATAAATTACAATTCTTCCTCAAATGTTCAATTTAGATTGTTGCAATCTTAAAAAATAAATTATTTTAGATTCAGTTGAAATAGATAAAACTAGAAAGTAGTTATTGATCAAGAAACAACTACAAATTTTACTAATATTGTATACTGTAAGAGATATACGCCTAAACTAGCTCGCACTGTGCATGATATAATTTAACCTATAGGTAATTCACATTTCACAATCATTGTAATATACAGTCTAGACGCAGATCATTGTTGTATTAAAATATAAATACCATTAATATAATAGAAAATAACTTAATAAAAAGACTGACAAATTCTCTAAACAAACAAAAAGCCAGCTCTAATTTGATATTCTCAGAACTTCAGTTATAACAATTCATATACATTTACCATGTTCAAATTTGCAAATTGTTTCACCATGTTCTATATCCTAGGTCATACTCAACCCATGCCCACCCCTTGATTATGTCAAGTTTCCTGGACAGGAACTAACACTATTGATTTTTACTTTAAAAAGATTGTTAATGAGAAAAACCATTATTCAGAATTTAATAAATATAAGCATTTATTTCTAATTAATAGTGTTCTATTCTATGGGCAGTTAAATCACATCTACATTTCACAAAAAACATCAAATAAATGAGTCGCCCTAAGATCCAAAAAATAACAAAAGTACATAGTTATATAGAGTCATTGGCCCCTCCCCCAATATTGAATTGCTTCCAGCGTCTTTGCATAATTTACATTATATAAATTAATTGGCAATATTTATATGCTACACTATTTATTAAAATTTATGATTAATAATACCAGAATAAATTAACTCACCTTGCTCGCTTAATTGATAAATGAAAGTAAAAGTATAGAAATGGAGAACCGTTGTATTTTTGATATAACCTAGATGGACTAATTCTCATTGTTTTAATGCCTGATTGTTTTTATAACACAAAATGCTTCAACAGGAGTTTCTTGTTTAACATTAAACAAAGAAATAATAGTTGTTGTAAAGTATTCTCAGAATTTCAACCTCTGGTAATTAGTAAAACTAACATCGCACAGTTTTAATACTAACTTGTGTGAAACAAGTAATTTATATCAAAGGACATGACATATGGAGATTCTATATACACAACATTTATGAATTACAATAGTGAATTTGTTTTTATTTCTGAATTATAACACTAAATTTTACAAATCAAAAAATATTCACAGCAATATGTAAAAACCAATAATATAATTCCCCGCAAATCCCCGCGATTCCCCACGGGGATTAAAATTAGGACCCGCCCCATCACACAAGCCTGAATAATTTAGTAAACGATTATTTAATGAATTTTAGTCAAACTTTCTGGCTGTTTACAACATCTTGGAGGGCTTAATTCAACATCTTTTACAACAAAATTAATTTGCAAAACTATTATCCTACGTAGTAGACCACTATTATTAATTACCAAACTCTTATATTATGTAACAAGTAAATTTCTCGGCGAAAAGGCGCCTCGCGGATAATATTAAAAACAAGATTTTCCCTATATAGATCAACTACATTCAATTCATTATTTAATAATGTACAACATATATATCATATTATATATAGTATTATATTTTATATGTATCTGTTTAAAATATTTAACCTGAACTCGGCATTCCGATATTGATTTGAAAGAAAAATCTCAAAATTGTATCATAATTTTATGAATAATTCGTTATTTAATATTATTTCTATATACATTCTATGACATCCTGACATCCCGGGACCAACCCAAACACTTTGCCAAATACAAAATTTATATATTTCCAAAAGTTTTTAAATGTAAACCTATATGAGGAAACGATTCTGCTTAACTTCTAATTATAATTTTAATATTAAGTACAGTTTGAGTAAAATTATTAATGAAAGAGTAGGGATAGTCTCCTATATGAAGAAATTAGGTTCATTTAATAATCTGAGAAATATTATCTTCAATTTCGTGCGTATGAAATTTTCTATGTTAATACATTAGTGAGAACATGAAATAATAAATTCTGACATTTCTTTATCATCTAGAAAAGCATCTATGATTAATCCCTGTCAGGAAGTGTTTGTCTGACATTTCACTATTGCATATTATGTTGCTGATCGCTTAAAGAACTTGCAAGGATTTTTAAAAATTTTATTCCCGACGTCGATTTTTCAATAGAAAAATTGAAAGTGTCCATTTCAAACACATTTTACACCAAAACCTATTAATCTATAAAACCATCTAGGATGATTTATTGCTGACTAGGCCTTCTTGTTTAAATCGCGCTATTTCACTTTGTTATAAAGCATGAAATGAACTTGCAAATTGAATTATCACACAAACACTTATTTTGAAGCAAATCAATTTAGTTTTCCTCCGCTTAGTGGTGTTAAACTAAAATTATTCAAATTTCTTGAGATGCGCTCAATGCTTTATGCTGGTAAACATACAGTTTCATCGGGAATTAAACATGAAAGATGAGTCTCATAACTATTAGCACCATATCAGGATTATCATTTATATTTACAAATGAAACAAGTTCATCCATTTTGTGGCGAATCGATTGTGCGTTAGTGAAAAGATTACTAGAGATCAAAGGAGTGGATGCTGACGAAATATTATTGGATAGTCATTGAGATTTTACTTCTTTGCCATTTTTGAAATAATGTTAAATTACGGATACGAAGGCCGAATTTATCAATACCAGATTCAACCATATCATATGTGATATTTTTTAAGCATTAATGCATATATATATTTGTCAATTAACTTTTAAAATCTGTTACTTCAATAGATTTCATTCAGTGTTATAACTTCGGTTGCTGCAACTAAAATTCTTCCATTCAGGGCCTTTATGTAGAAAGCCATGCAGAAAGTAATGCGTTTTGGTTGTTTGTAGAAGAAGGAATTAAGGAATTTGTCCAATTATGTTAAGCTGTGGGAAAATCATTTAGGAATCGAACAGTATTAACATAAATCTAGCAAAAGTAAATGAAATGAACATTATTCTTTTATAAAATATGCCAAGATTTATGAACTACTAGAGCTATACTTTGCTAGTGACTGATATATATTTTCAGAAGATTGCGAGTGAATTTCAAATTTCAACAGATGCATAATATCTGACTTCATAGAATACAATTTTACAGCTAAAACCATATTTTGAATCATCTCAACAATGCTGCTTCCGAATTAAATACAAAAATAATTAAACTAGTATACTTATAAATATCTCAAATATATAGTTTAAATCTATTTACAAAAGATAAAATGAATATATCCATGAACAATCGTACTACTTCAAACATATTTAAAACGCACACACCAGTCCATAACCCTATGTTACCACCGAAATCGGTTAAAAGCGAAATAAAAGTGTATGCAGGCTTTTGAATTAAAGCTTCATAGTTCAGATCTTCATAGTAAATCTCCAGGCGTGCAACGTTGTTTCTAAATACGTATGCATTACGCATCATAAGCAGCAATAAAACAATATCATCAACAAAACCTTCTTGAAATTAAATCATTACGTATTTTAATTATGTCAATGAATATACAGAAATGTACATGGACTGCACCAGGCATAGAGGTCGATGGTTGATGAAATTCAGAATCGGTTCAGATCAGTTTTGAGCAAAAAACCATGGTTTCAGTTCTTTTTAATTCGAAACTGTGGTGTCAGAAAATTCAACAGACTCTAGTTTTTAACTAAGAACACGATTGTCAAAAGCAGATAAACCAAAATATGCACTAGTATTGTTTGATCCAATTGGACGTGGTTTGGTTTCACTAGCCTTAAATGAAAATTATTAAAGATTACTCAGAAAATCTTGTTATCCGATGATACAACAAAAACACTATCTAGCGAAAAAATTTTATGGTGATTATGAGAAATGTGAACCACATTATCAAATTTAAGTTTTTCTTGGTTCTCACCAGTGATTAAAAACCGTATAAAACCGGGGAACCAATATTTCTTACTACGAAATGTTTCTGTTGCACGATGGCACACAAAAATTGATTTTGCGGGCCATCTTAATACATTGCAAAAAGAATATTTTTTGCAATTGCTCTAAATTGGCCTGTAATTTTATGCCGTCACGAAATCTTTCTGCATTGTGAAGCAGTACGCATTGTAGTGCTGCCGTTCTTCAAAGGAAATGCTTGTTAGATTTTGGGGCAATTAGCATTTTATTTGCCTATATATTTTCATAAGCCATCGCGCACAGACATATTTCGTAGCAAGAAATTTCGTGGTGGTTCAGTTTACTGTCGACCTCTAACCGGGAAGTACCACACCTGGCATGGATTGAGGCATTGCAAAAGGATTTCAATTCCGTGAAAAATATAAGCAATGTGTTGAAAAGTGAAACCTACATTTGTGTTTTGAATTTTATAGATTGCTCGCAAAAAGTTCTTAGAAATTTGCAAGATCACTAAACAAAACTTAGGAAAGTTTGGCAAAGTTGCAAACCTCTTTTTGAAAATTTTGCAAATTATTTGTAAATGAAGTCAAAAAATATTGGCCCTTACTTAGAATCTTCTTGCAACGTTTTCCAAACAGTTTACTAGGGAATTTTTCAACTCCAATTTCCTAGTTATGAATGTTATTTGGTATATTTTAATTGCTTTTAATTGAATTTTTAATTGATTATGGTATTTGGGTTCTCATGAGATAAATGTTATAATAGAAATACTACTTCAAATGAAATGAATGGTGCTGAAATGCACTGCGCGATTGAAGTCACACTGGAAGATCTTATCACATTGAGAAGAGTTCAACGAATATCCACAGGCTTTAATTAAGGTAGAACATTTCAATGAGTATAGGTCTAGTCGAGATGCATATGTTGCTTTTAAATGAATTGGCGNTCGTCATCAGCTCTTTTCCAAAACAAAAATGCGAGATCCATTTTTATTTAGATCTTGAAGGAGAGAGGAGTCTCAACAAAACTTAAAATTATTGATGAGAAATGCTTTCATTATCGACCAACGGGAAACAAAGCAACAACAAAGAAGTCTGGGTACGGCTGGGGGCGCTACTTCGAAAAAAATCATGACAATGGCATCATTTGAATGTCAGATTTGGTAAAATATGGAAATGGCTGAATGCTCTATTACTTCTAAAGTGGACAGGTACAATTAGTAAGATAATGGGGAGACCCCGTCCCAATGGGACACCCTGAGTTCTTGTTACACCCCATGACTATTTGCTATGTGGTAATGACGTG
>CABFPE010000870.1:258184-271350 GCA_900660155.1 Hofstenia miamia | reverse complement strand
TAGTACGAGCATTTGAATATTTTGCCACAAGCAGAGCTTTGTACAAACGTTTCCTTGAAGACTATCAGTTACCAAGTATTGCCACTCTTACTCGTCTAACATCTAAATGTAATAATGTGAAAGATAATCAAATCCTACAAGGTTTTTTTAGTAGTGTAGAAGATCATCAAAAGACGTGTTTACTGTTGATTGATGAAGTGTATGTTAAACCAGCTCTACTTTTGCATGCAGGCTCTATATTTGGTAGAGCAGTTTATGCTTGCTTTTCAAATTGTCACTTTCTTTGGTGGTCTAACTATTCTATATAAGATGTTACCAGTTAAATGTCTTGATGCTGCATTTTTGTATGAACAATTTATAATTATTTGGAATTGCATAGAAGAGGCAAGTGGTAATCTCTTTGGTATCATATGCACAACAACAGAACTAATCAGTCTTTCTATTCTAAATTTAAATGTCAAGTTAAAAAACCCTGGCTAACAGAACATGGTTTATATCTGCTGTTTGACTTCATACACCTCATGAAGTCTGTTTGAAATAATTGGATAACAGAGAAACAGGAGTTAATTGAGTTTACTGGCGGAGATCAGCATCACACAGCTAAATGGAGTGACATTGTGGACTTATTTAATGTCTAGAAAAAAGACATGTTCCGGCCGTCACATATCAAAGAAGTCAGTGTCTTCCCTAAACCAAAGAGTAGCAACATGTCTCAATATCTTCTCAGATGACACAATTGCAGATTTAAAATCCAATGCAGCAGTTCACAATAATGAAGGAACAGTTTATTTTCTTGAAATATTTGTTCGATTTTGGAAAATCGTCAACTGCAAAAACCCATATGGTGACAAGAGATTCAATGACCCCAACATGGCTCCAATAAAAGATGCTTCAGATCAGAAGCTAAATTTTCTGTTGAACTTGGCAAATATAGCTGACAATATGGCAGCACAGTAGTGTACTAAGACGAGGCCTGTTTACACAAACTGATATTTCGACCAGGGGTGATTCACTGATATCGAGGGAATGTTTGCAAGTGTTAATTATTGAGTCATTCAACTTGACAAATGTTTTGACAGCTTGCTAATGGATTTTCAGTGACGTCACATACTTGATATTTTTAAGTTTGTTGACTAATGGATTTCAATTAGTGATTCATGACACTTTTAATTGATTTTCATAGTGATTCATTTACATGTTGGGGCCAACAATTTAGTTTACACTGTTTTGGTATAATGACTAATTTCATGTTAATATACATGGGTATATCACATGTTATACTTGCTTGCATATACTACATTTCATTTTGTTAATATACCTCATTATCACACATTACGTTTTGGTTTTTCCATGATTTTGAATGATTGCACACACAATGTAATTTGGGAAAACTTAGAAAAAACCGCATTTTGCTTTTGTCAAAATTCTTTGTTAACACATTTATCGTATCACACTTTTTTACACCACATATTGTAATATCACACAAAATTGAAAATATGGTTATAGCTTCAACTAAGAAAATCATTTTGATTAATTAATATTTCACGTTTTGTAGTTTGATCTAGAATTTTAACTTTTTACAATAAAATTATATCTTGAATAAAAAACATTTTTTTCAATGGGAGTAGAGATGTATTGCTGCTGTAAACACTAGAACGGCGGAACCCGTCAATTGACGATTTTTTTATTTTAAAACTGCTAGTTTTTTTAAAGAAATATTTTTTATAACCCTCTCGTGAGTTTTTATCATTTTCGAAGTGACACAAAATGCAAAAGAAAATTTTATGATAACTCATCTTGAAAATAAAATATTGTTGAATATACCTACAATGGTGAAACCCGTCAATTGACGATTTGAATAATATTAATAAAATTCTAGCAATTTTTAAATGTTAATGGCAACTATTGTACATTATTACATACAGTAAACAATAAATACATATTGTGAGCTATTCTGTATTATTACATTTATTGTCAAATTAATTGATATTTATTTCATGTTTTTGTTTAGTGAAATTTATTTTTGAATACATCAATTCACCAAAACATATGCATACTTCTAAAATTACGATCAAAAACATCTAGTGGTGTTTCAACTGTTCGGCAAGCTCAGGTAGCTCCCACTCGTTCTCTAAATACGTTATGATCTCCTGCCCGACCAAGGCATCTACCATTGCCATTTCTCATGGGGCGCCGTATTGTTCCATCTCGTCCTGTATTTACTTCGCGTTTAGTATCTTCTCCATCTTCGTCCTCATCACTAGAGATGACTTCTGCGTCTTCAATATTAGGTTCAACTTCCTCTTCATCTGAATCCCTACCGGATTCATCTCCATACTCATCAGAAGGAAGCTCAAGTACACGTCGCAAAACTTCTTCTGCTGAAATTCTTCTTCTAGCCATAGTAAAACTGATAAAACAAAATGTAAATTTTGAAATCAAAAGATTGTATATAAATGCAGAAATTATAGATGAAATGATGAGACATGACACAAAAGCCAATAAATGTTAAGTTTATTTGAAGCGTATTGTTATTTAGTTCCTATTGGACGAACTAATCAGTTACAAAAGTCTCTACAATACGCCAGTAGTAAGTATTAGATCTGAGATATATTCAATTTGCGCCACGAATTTGTAACAAACTCGAAACGCTAGCTCTTCATTTCAATTCAGGAATGATTTTTCTTGATGAATTATTACACAATCAAGCTAGGTACATTAGCAATAACATTATAATCAATACACTTATATGAAAAAGAAAATAATGATGTTGAATTATTGCACAATCGTTTTCATTAAATTTTAGAAGGACATACACTGAAAATTTTTTAAACATTTACTGCCAACATATCACTGTATAGTACTTTAGAATGTATACCATAATATTATATGTTGCTATAATTTTATTATGCTTAAAAATAAAAATCGTCAATTGACAGGTTTCGCTGTTCTAGGTATAACAATTTTCCCGCCGTTGTAGTGTTAAAATAATGTGAATTCTTAAGCTGTATATTATGAATATCAAATGGAGTAAGCAAAATTTTTTGTTAAATGATGGTTAATATGATGAATACTAACATTCAAAAAAGCTTCAAATGCTTTTATTAGTCACTACAATTTAAACTAAAAATTTGATATTATATAAATTGTTTCAATAAGATTCTTGAAATTGAATCAAATATTGCAAATATATTCACACTGCATTTCAATAATTTATTTAGATAAAAAAATTTTCATGAGATTGCATAGCATGCACATTCAACTTATAGGTCAAATGAACATACTGATGATGAAAATGACAGTATAATTTTGTATTTAAAGCAGTTAAAATTTTTATCATTAAAAGATCCATGATCCACTAAACTTTAAAAAACATGTAATAGCTTAAAAGACCACCAAGAGAATATATAAATTACTCAGGTTTTTCCCACTTTCTGGCATTCTGTTTTTCAATGGGGCTGCTGTTTACATTGTTCAAGAGGAAAGAAAATGTTGGCAGATCTAGCTGAAAATCTCTCACATTTTTAGTGTGTGGTGGTAATCTGGAACAGCAATGATCTCAGCAGGGGTGATTCAAGTCCAGAATTATTGTGACATTGAAGCTTCTTCGACCAAGGAATGCTTTTGTCTGTTTTTTGGCTTCAACCCCAGAGCTGACTTTGACTGCAGAGTGCGCCAGGCTAATTTGCTCAGGCTTATTTCTGACGCTGGTTTCCCCGAGTCTTTTTAAATGTCTGTTTGATGCAGTAACTCGAGGCTACATGATGGTGTTCATCTAACTCAAGAAGGCTACTACCACTACACTTTAGATTTTTTGGCTTTTCTTTGCCAAGTTCTGCCAAAGTGATTCTTTTTACAATTTAAAATCTAAATATGACATTGATTTTTAAGTTTGGGCAATACTGAAAGACTGGTTTACAATACAATATTGAACATTGAGTGAATTTTCGTCGAATTTGACAAAATTCCATATATTTTATCAATTTACATTGAAATGAGAGCTCAAAGTAGATATTTAATAGCAGAAATCGATTCAGAAGCAAGAAATTTTATTTAGAATGACAACTTTTCAAGAAATATTAACGTTTTGAAGGCTTACACAGAAATAAAAATTCTTGAACTTAGGGCACATATAATACTTCAAGGAAGGCTTCAACAAATTACGGAAATGCGAGGCCTATATAGACATAAAAAATAAGAGAGAAACATTTAAGTAAATTCAGACCTCTAAAATTGAAATATGATATCGAATTTTAAGTTTGAACAATACTCAAACACCGGTTTACAAAGCAAAATTAATGATTCAGTGAATTTTCGTCGAATTTGACAAAATTTCATATATTTTATCAATTTACATTGAAATGAGCTCTCAAAGTAAAAATTTATAAGCAGAAATCGATTCAGAAGCATAAAATTTAGGTAGAATGACAACTCTTCAAGAAATATTAACGTTTTGAAGGCTTACACAGAATTCAAAATTCTTAAACTTAGGGCACATATAATACTTCAAGGAAGGCTTCAACAAATTACGGAAATGCGAGGCCTATATAGACACTAAAATTAAAAGATAAACATTTTCAAGTAAATTCAGAGCTTTAAAATGAAAATATAATAGCCCAGCTCTGGCCAGCCTAGCTCAGCCAATATTTATCTTAGAGCTAAACTTACTGAGAACCAAATTTTTAAAGGGAAATTTGCTACTTAAAAATTTAAATGGAGTTGTGATATCTTTAAAATTTTTGTTGCAATAGCCTTCTAAAGTTAAGATATAATATCTAAAGGCCAACCCGGGTTTTCAAAAAAATTTTTTTTTCAGAAAAATTTATCATAGTGTGAAATTTTTTACTTGAAAATTCAAACCGTTCTGATAAAAATTGAGCTCACTATAGAGAAAAAACGAAAAAAATTTTTCAAAAAAAATTTTTTTTTAAGTAAATGGTGGGAAAATTTAACAATTCCGGCCTAATTACAAAAATTTTTATTAACTACTGATGTTGGGAATTGAAATAAGCTTTTAAATTCAAATTCCATTGCCAATTTTTTCTGTGAGCTCTTTCCAAATATCATGAGTGAGAAAAAAAATTATTTTCCCGCTAGAGGGCGCAATTTTGACATATTAGGGCCATTTAAAGGCTCCTTAAGCCTGCAAAATTTCATGGTGATAGCTGCAATATTGACTGAGCTATGGACAAAAAGGTATTTTTCAAGCAATTTAGAATATCTATAGAAAGCAAGTAACATTGCTTAACAAGTAATGTTGCTTAACAAGTAACGTTGCTTAATAAGTAACATTGCTTAACAAGTAACGTTGCTTAACAAGCATCACCCATGAATTTTAAAAAACACTTCAGAGAAATGGAGGAAGGGGAGGAAGAAGAAAAAAGGAAGATCATCAATGAGATAATGAGAGTGGTGATAAGTCAACTCACAGTTAGTGAACAAATGAATAGACAAAAGAAACCAATCTATGAGAACTCAATGCTGACAGAAAATAGTCACAATGATACAATACCATGTAAGGCAACTCTGCCTAAATTTAATGGGAAAGTGGACAGCTACAACCCGACATTTTTGGAATGGCTGCAAATGTTTGAGATTAAGATGGCAGAGAGGAAAGTGAACCAAAGGGCAGCAGCCACAAGGTTATCACTATATTTAACAGGGGCAGCCTCTCAACACTACTTGCTCCTTGATGCAGATACAAAACAAAATTACAAATTTTTAATCAGAGACTTTGTAGACTATTACAAAAATGAAAGCTTCAAAAACCAATACCAAATTATATTAAATTCCCCAAAGATGTGAAAGATGGATGATATCTGAAATTATATCCAACAGATAGAATGATTATTGACACTCAGTTCAAAGGAAAGCACATATTCCAAGTATGACCCCTTTTCTCACATCTGCAAAGGCATGCCAGACACAATTCAAAATCAAGTGCAATGTAGATGACAAGCTGGAGAAAATGATCAGGAAAGCCATAGACATACAGGCAACAATAGAGAATAATGCTCACATCTATGAAAAGGCAATATGGAATAAGGAAAAGCTGACAGAATGGAGAAATAACTACAAAACACAGACAGGGAACACCAAGGTGTACAAAGAGAAGAAGGCAGAAAAATTCATCAACATAAAAAACAAGGATGGGAAATCAAAGAAAGTAAGAGAAAGAGACATAAAGTGCTATGCTTGTGGACAAAAGGGGCACAGAAAGAATGAGTGCAGAAAGCAAATCAATATGATCAGAGAGGAAGAAGCATATTATGACAACAAGGACATAATCGAATCTGAATTGGAATTGGTAGAGGATCCCCAAACAGAGGAAGAATCAGAAAACTAGTCAGAGCACTGACTCAAAAAAACCGAGCACTGATAATGATTATGACGAATTTGGATAACATTAACATGATAATGATAAATGGAATTTTAACAAAAGCAATGATCAATAGGGGAGCAGCAACATCAATAATAACAGATGAGTGCACAACAAAACTGGAATTAAAACAAGAAAACTTACAGTGTTCAAACAAAAGACTAATTAATGCATCTGGAGAGTACACAGACACAAAAGGCAAGATTGAGGCAGTACAGATTAGAATAGCAAACACAACTTTCGAGCAAACACTAGTGGTAATAGACACCCACAACAATTTACTGCCCTATGAGGTGATACTAGGTGACGATTTCCTGACAAAAAATGGATGTGTAATAAATTACGCTGACAGAATGATCAAAAATTGGGAAGAGGAAATCAAAATCACAGAGCAAGAAGGAAAGCTGTCAATGATAGTCTTCAAATTGGAGAAAGATATAAAATTGCAACCATATCAATGGAGCATCCACGGAGTCAAAACAGAAGACACAATAACAGCAGATATAATGATTTATAACAACAAAGGGATCAATTCAAAGAGAGTTTCAATGCCATCAAGCATATGTGTGATAAAAAACAGCAGAGGAAAAGTCCCAATACTTAACACAATGAATCAGAATATCAACATGAAGAAAGCAAATGTACAAATATTCAGACAGTATGTCAGATTTAGTATGAAAGCTATTTAGAGAGCAATGGAAGACATTGATGAACAGAGTAGTTTGTATGGTCAACTCAAGGACTTACAGATGAAAACAGGAGGTACTCCCCATGGCTGACTCTAGGGCAGAGGGATGAAAGCTGAAGAAGAAGATCAGTACAAAATACCCAAATTGGCAGAAGAGGAATACCAACACCTGAGCACAGCACAATTACAACAACTTCTAGAGGTGCTAGAGACACAAACAAATATTCAACTATGTAGAAATAAGTATGGGACAAGCCATTGGCAAAACACACAAGATCATTACGACAACAAACAAACCAATAAAACTGCCAGCAAGGTGAGTACCAGATGAAGGATGAATACAACAGGATACTCAATGAATTGATTGATAACAAAATAATATGACCCAGCAAAAGCCCATACACTGCACCCACAGTATTTGTGAAACAGGGAGACAAACACAGGTTATGCATAGACTTCCAGAAGTTGAATGAAGTAACACAAAAAGACTCATGCCCACTGCCAAGGATAGAGGCCATGCTATATGAAGCAAGCAAATATAAGTACTTCACTTCAATAGACTTATGCAAGGCATATTGGCAGGTGAGAATGGAAGAGGAAGACATAGAAAAAACAGTGTTCATAACTCCTTACAGCCTGTACAAATAGATATACATGGTGCTTGGTCTCTGTAATGTGCCCACAACATTTCAAAGATACATAACGAAAGTGTTGAAAAATAAGAAACACAAAATGGAGGACGGAGTACACACATATATCGATGACATCATTGTGATGAGCAACATGATTGAGGAACACCTGCAGAAATGGGAACAAACATTATCAATCCTCTAAAAAGCTGGCCTGAGAATCAATGGAAACAAGTGCAACATTTTAAAGGAGAAAATCATATTCTTAGGATGAGTCATTGAAAAAGAGCAAATATGCATGAAGGACAATGCAAGAGACATGATCAGGAAGATTGAGAAACCAAACAACAAGAAGGACATCCAGAGGGTAATGGGCTTCTTCAATTATTACGGCACATTTATCCCCAACATCACAGGGAAGACTGCCAAGATGACGTGGCTGATTAGAAAGTCAGTACCATTTATATGGAGATGGCAGGAGCAGGAGGAACTAGACAAGATAAAAGAAGAACTAGCAAAATTGCCATCACTGAACACGCCTAATTACAGCAAAACATTTATACTGGACTGTGATGCCAGCAAGGTAGCAATTGGAGCCACGCTGGGACAACTAAAGATGGCAAGGTAGTACCCATACAATTCTTTAGTCGCAAGTGGAAATCAAGTGAAGAGAACTATGGGTCAACAAAATTGGAGATGCTGGCACTGATCGAGAGCATAAAAAATTTTAGGAACTTCCTAATAGGACAGCAATTTAGAGTTCACACTGACAACAGCCGATTGGCATGGCTCAAGAAGTTTTCAAGTGATAAATCAGGAATAGTGTCGAGATGGATTGAATACCTAAACAAATTCACCTTCACGATTGAACACTGAAGAGGGCCACTGCATACAAATGCTGACTTTTGGACCACACTTCCTGAGTACCAGAGAGATGCAACCAAGGAAGACAGAGAGAAAAAGCAGTTCCAATTTCTACCACACACATTGTATGAGGGGCTTCCAGAGATGAATGTTGATAAGAAGTGCTACCAATCATGATAAAGGAGGAAATATCCGAGTCCAAAATTAAAGAAAAACAGAAGGATGATGTGAGCAAAATCATAAAAAAATTACAAGAACCAAGTGTGAAATTATCAAAGTTAACCATGAGTTACTACAAGAGGTACAGATGGAAAAGGAACAAGAACAGACTCCTATATGTGGAAGGACAAACCAATAGAATTGCAATACCAGAGTACTTTAAACATGAACTAGTAAGAAAAATTCATGAGAAGGGCCATTTAGGCATCACACAAATGGAGAGCACATTCAATGCAAGATTTTTTACAACAGCAATATAGAAGGTCACAGAAGAGATCATCAACAAATGTACAGAATGTCTCCTCCATAATAAACAACATTTTCCAACACAGAGGGCACTGCTAGAAAAGATCATAGCAATGCAACTGAATGAGATTGTACATATAGATTTGGAAATGTTGTTGAAGGATGAGGAGGGGTACCAGTACCTCTTAGTGATGGTGGACAATTTCACCAAATATGCGAAGCTAGTCCTGATGAAGAACATGATGCCTGAAACAACTGCTGACATAGTAATGAAAGAATGGATCCTGAAGTTCAGGCCAATGGAGAAGATAATCACAGATAAGGGGCCACAATTCAAAAGCAACCTGTTCCAAGAAATGGCACTGCTACTGGAAGTCATAAGCAAAAGAATAACAGCATACCACCCACAAGCAAACTGTGTGGTGGAGAGACTGAATAGAACCTTGATAAAATTGATTAGAGTCACAACCTCAAGAGTAGGAGGACGCAAATGGAGAGAGGTAATTGAAATGATTGAGTATTTCTATAATATGTCCGTACATTCAACAACTGGAATGACACTGTTCAAAGCCATGTTTGGAAGGGAGGTGGCAACACCATTATCAATGCAGTATTTTGCCTATAGTGGAAAGTTAGACAACCAATATGTGGATCAACTGAGGAATCAGATAACAGCAATACATGAGATGATGTGTCATAACATGAAGATATCATCACGCACATAAACTAGGCAACACAGTCTATGCATTTACACCCATGAAATTAACAGGTACAAACCAGGTCTGAACGTTAAAAACAGTGTGGTCAGGTCCATATAATAATGCAAGTATTACCAAATAATGAGTACTTGTTAAACAATGACAGACTACTGCACGTCCAAAACTTAAAACAGGTGACAGCAGATATTGAAGAATTGATATTAAATGAAAATGCCAAGTTTAAAATAAGTCACATTAATGATAATGAGGTTATATATGATATGAATGAATTTGACTGCCAAAGGAAGCTTTGACAAAGAATTCGAAGCAAATATCAGTAATGAGGACACACAAAGGAGAGTGCTGCCAAGATGTGCAGCAAGAGATAAATATATATATGACCCTGAAATATGGGATATAAACTTATTGTCTGAATTTAGGAAAATCAAGCAAGTTGCAACAGCCATTGAGGAAGAGAGTGCGCTGAATCTGAAGACCCAAGGAGATGACAATGTCAAACCCACGGAGAAGGATATAAAGACAGTCTCAAACCAGACGTCCAGACAGAAGGGATGAGAACCAACCCAAGACTAATCAGAGGCACAGAGTGAGAAGGCGTCCTAGTAGTCCCCAAGGCTGATACAAGGGCAGGGAGACCAAAAACACAATGCCTCTCCCACTGGAGATCTGCACCGCCGATTCGAGGGCAAGCAGAAAACCAGTGAACACCCCAGAGATCTGCACCAACAATTCAATGGCACACAGAGAACTGGCAAAAAGCAGTGCAACCTTCCCTCCAGTCCACCTTGCTGATTCAAGGGCAGTGCAACCATTGGAGTTCCATATGTGGATCAACTGAGGAATCAGATAACAGCAATACATGAGATGATGTGTCATAACATGAAGATATCATCACGCACATAAACTAGGCAACACAGTCTATGCATTTACACCCATGAAATTAACAGGTACAAACCAGGTCTGAACGTTAAAAACAGTGTGGTCAGGTCCATATAATAATGCAAGTATTACCAAATAATGAGTACTTGTTAAACAATGACAGACTACTGCACGTCCAAAACTTAAAACAGGTGACAGCAGATATTGAAGAATTGATATTAAATGAAAATGCCAAGTTTAAAATAAGTCACATTAATGATAATGAGGTTATATATGATATGAATGAATTTGACTGCCAAAGGAAGCTTTGACAAAGAATTCGAAGCAAATATCAGTAATGAGGACACACAAAGGAGAGTGCTGCCAAGATGTGCAGCAAGAGATAAATATATATATGACCCTGAAATATGGGATATAAACTTATTGTCTGAATTTAGGAAAATCAAGCAAGTTGCAACAGCCATTGAGGAAGAGAGTGCGCTGAATCTGAAGACCCAAGGAGATGACAATGTCAAACCCACGGAGAAGGATATAAAGACAGTCTCAAACCAGACGTCCAGACAGAAGGGATGAGAACCAACCCAAGACTAATCAGAGGCACAGAGTGAGAAGGCGTCCTAGTAGTCCCCAAGGCTGATACAAGGGCAGGGAGACCAAAAACACAATGCCTCTCCCACTGGAGATCTGCNCAGTGCAACCTTCCCTCCAGTCCACCTTGCTGATTCAAGGGCAGTGCAACCATTGGAGTTCCAGGGGAAGATAAGAGTGGGCAAAGAACCATGCATATACAAAAGTGATTTGAGGCTGACATATCAACAGAACACACAACTGGTCAATTGCCAAAAGTGCCAACTGTGAGCTGATTTGAGGGTGACTCAGTTGACTCAGTTGAAATGATCAGCATGGACTCACTTGATGGTGAGCCAAGCACCAGTAGACCATTACGGATTACACAGCTACATGCCCCCTCTGATAGCACATCTGAAAGAACAGTGTGTTCAAAAGATAGAGTGTTGAAAATAGATGGGGAAACCCTGCACCCCTACTTCATGGGAACAACAAAAATGAGAACTAATCCATATCAAAAACTGTCACTGGAAACCAAGAGTCACATAAAAAAGATAGCAAAGACAGAGGGCAGCAATCTACCAATAGTACTTGATGCACAGAAAAGACTGATGGTCAATATGATTATAAGCTATCAGAGAGAACTAGACGAGATGGTAGAATGACCATATATGCGCAGCATGGTTCACATCATCTTTGATGACAATTTCACATTGGAAACAGGCCAAGCAATCATGGCATATATAGACCAGATTGTTAAAAATACCAGAAATTAACATTGATAAAGATAACCTCACAATCATTCACATCCTAAAGGAAAAAGAGTATAACAAAAATTTGGAGAAGCAGCTAGACCAAACCTTAAGAATGGCTTGAGCACAGGGCATAAGAGTACTAATCATCAGAAGAACAACAGTCACAGAATTACAACTGTTCCTGAGAGAATTAGAGATACAGGTAGAAAATGTGTTCTTATGGGAGAAATTAACAATGGAAGCAAAAGTCAAGGAATTAATTCACTTAGACCTTCAGATCAACTACTGGGTAGCCTATTGTAGATTAATGGTAGACACGTGTATAGCCATTGATTTATTCAAACAGGTGAAAACAATAGAAATGACAATGCATGCAGAGGGTGTAGAAAAGGCAAACACACTATTCATCAAGTGCAGCCTCATGCAAAGGCAGGAACACATAAAGAGAATACAAGAAATATGGAACAAGATGAAGCTACAGAAGAAAACAGAAGAAAAATGGCCAGAGATACACATTGAGGCCCCATTGAGAAAATACCATAAAACAGTTGAAGTGGCACTGTTGGAGATCAACAGAGCATATGAATTGAACTCAATGAAAGATTTTAAAAATATGTTATTCAAAGAGAAGAATGCCCCAGAGATAAGATTTAGAACCTCAGCATGGATTCCAGCAATTTTCACAATGCAAGAACAAGAATTGAGGCTGCCAATTTCCAGAGCAGGACACCACAAATTAGCAAAGGCAAAGAGATATGAAATAGCTTTATCCCCAGTGAACACACAGACAAAAAACTGGCTATTGAAAGGGCATGTTGAGAAGTTGACATCTCCAGACAAAATCAAGAAATGATGCAAGAGGTTGAAAAGTTTATCAGTAGATTAATCATTAACAAATGCCCATTAGGCAGAATGTCAATGGTGGATATAGTGAATAAAACAGGGATCACACTGCAAGAGATAACAGTATTTGATGAACCCATGAGAAAATACATGTGGGGCACCACATCCAAGACACAATTAAGACAGGTCAAGACAAAACCTTGGATAACAACAAAGAAGATCATTAAAAGGAAAATCATAGACACAAAAAGAAATTGTAACCATGATAAAAAACAGAGATTCAACAAACATTAGAAATCAACATGAAAAGATATGAAAAAGAGAGCCCCCACTGCACGTTTGTAAAGATCATTAAGAGTGTGGAAATGATGCAAAGGG
>CABFPE010000870.1:228762-244167 GCA_900660155.1 Hofstenia miamia | reverse complement strand
TATGTAATAAACAATATCCAAGATAATACAAACAGATCTTGTAGTTTCCTAATGCAGCTAGATGTAATAGCATAATGTAATAAATATTGTAATATGAGCAACGAACGATAGGAAAGCTAATACGAGTAAAAGCCCCTATTCCTACACCTAACCTAAGAGCCTCTCGGGTAAGCACCGGCTATACACTGCACCCGTTAACTGGATTCGCGAATCACCATCTAGAATACCTGAGAGCTCGAACGTTTAGCTTTCCATTGTATTAGATAAAATAACCTGATACAAAAACGTAAAGTAAATCCAGTAAATTAACTTCATCACCAAAATGATCAAATACACAATTTTTATAGTGAAAAATTAACAACAATCAAATATTTTACTAGTACCTGCTAATTCCAGTTGTTGACAATTTCAAACGTTTTAATTTCGTTCGTCTGCTGATTACGCACTTCTGCCTTAATTAGCAGTTGCGATTTAGGTCTAGTGCCTTTTTGCCAAATTAATTAATATCAAAAATACTGCAATGATATTGTGGGTAACATTGCAAAATGATTCACTGCATTTTTTTGAAAATATTCATAAGATTAGTGAATTCACTATTCAGGATTAACTTGCGAATTTGTTGTTTAAGAACAAGGCCTTCTTGAAATTTTGCTCTTGAAAGCTTTGGAAAGTGTTACTACAAATCTGTCATTAAAATACTATTATCAATAGCCTTAATANCAATATACTGAAGCATGGCCGTCCTCACAATCTTTTTTCAAATCCTGGTCACAACTCTAATCAACTCTCACAAACTCAACTCAGGACACATACCAGGTTCCTAGGATTCTGCCAACTTTTCTTAGGATTCTTACCAATAGGTCATAATAACTCTTCAATGCATCTGTAAGGGTACTTGATTACTGCTAACAACTGCTAGAAATAACTAAGCTTTCTTCAACTTAGGCAGGCTTCAAATTTCTTCTCTCAAACATCTATCTTGTTTATTTTATCTTTCTTTCTGCTTGCCGATACATTCAATAAACTGATTTTATGTGTGTTGAAATCTCATAAACGCTGTCCTTTCAGGATAAAACCTTTGGTGTATGGCTATTTGCATACATACAATTGTTAAATAATCTTGCCTTCTTCAATGACCTTGTCCTAGTCCAACCGGGGTTATTTACTAATTTTTCTAATGTCCACCATTTGCTTTGATCAAATATCATCTTTCCTCAAATAATTAATTGATGACACCCTTTCATTATTCTATAGTGTATTTATATGCAATACTTTTCTCGATTATCTTTCCTGTAATGGGATCTAGGTTAGCTCCAAACAGTAATAGTGAAAACAATTTCCATGTAATATTCCTGGCTTAAAACCCAGGTTGTCCAATAGTTTATTGCGCTAGAGCTGTTTGACTGACTGCAGTTTGCTGCCAAATATTTATTTGTGATAATATGAGCTACTAATATTGAACCCATTCCTGCCTGAAAATTAATGTTGTATATAACAATGTGGAACAAATTTCAACTTTTGATAGTTTACAAGAACATCTTAGCAAATTATAATCAACTTGAATACGTTTGCTTTTCTTGGTTAGTCGTTGTTTCTTAGTAAAGACACATTACATTTTCTGATTTGGGACTTAACTGATAATGTAGTAATTGCAATTTAAAATATTAAAAAATAACTTTATTCACAGTGTTTTTTACTTCTCTTCATCGCGGATGGTATTGAAAATTCTCTCATTAGTCCCCAACACTAGTCAGTCACAATTGTCTTACTCTACCTGCATTTATGGCCTTGTTATATCACGGCAATCCATTTGTAGAGTTGATTTCTATGCATGTGTCATTAATGTTAAGAGCATTTTGCAGCTCATGACTTCATAGTTCTTTAAAATTTCATCAATCATTACAATGTGCTCCGAATTTCTATGTTAATCAATTGTAGAATCTCGCCAACCTTCCTACTAGTAAGTCTTAGCTTAATTTAGGAGCTGCTGTGACAATTGGTTCCTCCTCAGATAGTACGGTAGGTGACAGACTCCAATCTCCATCTCTCTGCTTTCAGTTCTATTGTTTAGCCGTTAAAATACTATTATCTCATCAACTAATATTGATACGAAACTAACGACCGTAATTCTAGATCCAAGACACGAGACAGAGGGTACAAAGTACAGGGTATGCCTACCCGACCTGAAGCACAAAAGAGGAATTGAAGAATTACGCTACAACGAGTATTTCCATGCGATACTGACACATCGATAGAGACACCAACCACGACTTAGATGACTCAGTGTAATGGAATAGTGTGCATGAGTACGATATTGATAATGTGTGACACCGTATTAATTTAATGTATTGATTGTTCTTGTTATCAAGCAAGTTGTTTAATAAAGTAATCTCGCAACCAGGATGCATTAGCTTGTTATATAATACATATAATAACCTTACAGATAAATAACTACATGCTAACCTAGAGTACATGTGAACAATCAATACGGTCACGGCAAAAGGGATGAATTGATAGTCCGTCAGTCCACTAGTAATCATATGTAATAAACAATGTCCAAGATAATACAAACAGATCTTGTAGTTTCCTAATGCAAATAGATGTAATATCATAATGTAATATGAACAACGAGCAATAGGAAAGCTAATACGAGTAAAAGCCCCTATTCCTACACCTAACCTAAGAGCCTCTCGGGTAAGCACCGGCTATACACTGCACCCGTTAACTGGATTCGCGAATCACCGTCTAGAATACCTGAGAGCTCGAACGTTTAGCTTTCCATTGTATTAGATAAAATAACCTGATACAAAAACGTAAAGTAAATCCAGTAAATTAACTTCATCACCAAAATGATCAAATACACAATTTTTATAGTGAAAAATTAACAACAATCAAATATTTTACTAGTACCTGCTAATTCCAGTTGTTGACAATTTCAAACGTTTTAATTTCGTTCGTCTGCTGATTACGCACTTCTGCCTTAATTAGCAGTTGCGATTTAGGTCTAGTGCCTTTTTGCCAAATTAATTAATATCAAAAATACTGCAATGATATTGTGGGTAACATTGCAAAATGATTCACTGCATTTTTTTGAAAATATTCATAAGATTAGTGAATTCACTATTCAGGATTAACTTGCGAATTTGTTGTTTAAGAACAAGGCCTTCTTGAAATTTTGCTCTTGAAAGCTTTGGAAAGTGTTACTACAAATCTGTCATTAAAATACTATTATCAATAGCCTTAATAAGCTTAAACAAGTTCACTTTAAAATATAATGGTGATAAAATTAATTCTTCTGATGAATTGGCTGATTAAAATTTTATCTTCTCTAATAATGCCCTTCGCTGAGGTTAATTTTTTTGGGATATAGTTCGGCTGGAAGTTTCTATTGTTCGATTGACACAAGAAACAACAGTATTTTGAGTATTCTGGGTAAAAGTAAGTTACAAATATGTAATATATTTAAAATTGAATGTGAACTTGCAGTAAAATTGTCAAACAAAATGAAACTACAATTAGCAATGTAATTAACATACTAATACAGATCTATTTTAATGTAGCAAATCTACTTGTATTAGATTGACATTAGTAATATTTCGTTCTAGAAAACTGCCCAATAGAATAATGCATGTATGTTTACAATAATAATTCCTTGTATATTTTCATCCGAATGCCAAAAAATATACGCCTAAAATATGAAATGAACTATTTTGAGATAAAATGCAATTTTTGAAACTGCCGCAAAAAGTCGATCTAGAATCTGTCAATGTTACTCTTGTAAATTATTTAATGTTGCAAAGTGATAATATTCCATATTTCTCATAATTTGTCTGGAATTACGCTCAATCTAAATAATACTCATTATTTGTAAAACCCTGCTAAATTCAATTTGAAAGTGAAAGCAAAGGGTAAACTGACTTGAAGATAAGCTTTGGCAGGCCGAAACTGTAGGGGTTTAGTACGTATTTGGTTGTAAGCAACGTCTTACAGCTGGCAAGTCTCAAGCTGAGGTTAAATCCACAAAGCACTAAAGTTCAATATTTATATAAATAAATCATCTTTAAATGCAATCTTTATATACCAGCCCGGATTTTTATTGTTCATCTGTCAAGGGCCAAGGTAGAAGTTCAACAAAGGCTCGAAATCCTTTTCCTATTAAGTTATTGCACTTGACTAAATGTGAATGAATGGCTTAATCGTATTTTTGCATAATACTCTTTGCACCAATGATTGTGATGTGTCCAGTTGTGCCGCAAATTTCCGCTGTGAATTACACGGATTGTCTCCAAACTCTTCAACAATTTCTTGTTTTCCTTCAGATAGACGACTCTTACCAGGACCACGAGAATGCTTCATTGGAAGCGCACTAAAAGTTTGATTATGCCGCATTCTCCAATCTTGAATGGTTCTCACAGGTGAGGCTTCTTTTCTATAGTTTTCATTGAATGCGCTTCGTGCTGCTTTGCAATTATCAAACGCACTAGAACATGACACAGAGATTTCTTCATAACTGAAGCCAGGAAAATTCATTTCGCAAACGACAAAAACAAAATGTGCAATTAATTATGAATAAATGCTATATGATGTTTAAACATCAGTTATTTTAAATCCAGCACGCTGAACTGAATCACTCTGTTTGTTTATATCAGCATAGAGCTCTACCACGCATTTTCCTAGAAACTCAATTGCATAGAACTTCATAATTGCATTTAACATCTTCAATACCTATTTGCATGATTTATGCGATTATACCTTGCACAGATCATATTTTAGAGTTAATGCAAATATATTGCTAAAATGTATAAAGTCCACAATCAAGCACATAACATACTTTTACAAATCTATACAGAGATACAATATTAATTAAGCAAACTTATAAAATTAATTTGAACATTCATAGGGGTCAGGGGCATACCCAGGATTTTCTGACGGGGGGGTACATCATTCCCTAAAGCGGGAGAAGCCGCGAGAAAATTTTTGAAATTCTTGAGAAAATAGACCCTAAAAAATGCATTTCAAGATCCTCGATTTTAAATTTTTCAATTTTTTACGAAAATTTTTTTGATTTATCCAGTCAAAATTAAATTTGGAAACCTGACGGGGGGACATTCCACAATGTCCCCCCCTGGGTACGCCACTGATAGGGGTTATTAGGCCTCAATAGTATTATATTTTAAGTGAATACATTATTAATTCCACAACATTGAAAGACTAAAAGAAAATGTGCCTTGACCATATTGACGCTAAAAATGTTCTATTTCTGTTATATTTCTATATATATGATTAGAAAAAAATATATATAATATAATTCATGAATATATTTAGGAACCATACATATGGATTGATATTTAATATAAAATTCAAGACCAATATATGTTATAAAGACTGTTGTTCTGCATGGTATTTATTTAAAAATTTAGTGCTGATGAAGGATTTTGTGAATTTAGATTTTGAAAAAACACACAGTAATTTAATTGAATTAACTAAGCAAATCTACTAATTAATTATATATTTATTTCTTTCTTACTTGATATAAATGATGCAAATTTTAAACTCCAGGTGCCATGTTTTTCCTTTTTGAAAAAGAAAATTGTCCAATTTTCACATTCAATAACAATGTGTTGATTTTATGNGAACAAGGCCTTCTTGAAATTTTGCTCTTGAAAGCTTTGGAAAGTGTTACTACAAATCTGTCATTAAAATACTATTATCAATAGCCTTAATAAGCTTAAACAAGTTCACTTTAAAATATAATGGTGATAAAATTAATTCTTCTGATGAATTGGCTGATTAAAATTTTATCTTCTCTAATAATGCCCTTCGCTGAGGTTAATTTTTTTGGGATATAGTTCGGCTGGAAGTTTCTATTGTTCGATTGACACAAGAAACAACAGTATTTTGAGTATTCTGGGTAAAAGTAAGTTACAAATATGTAATATATTTAAAATTGAATGTGAACTTGCAGTAAAATTGTCAAACAAAATGAAACTACAATTAGCAATGTAATTAACATACTAATACAGATCTATTTTAATGTAGCANCAATAACAATGTGTTGATTTTATGTGATCCACCATTAAAGAAGCATAGAAATAAGATTAATTTAAAAATGATAAAATTTATTAATGAAGGTCATTTATTTTTATCTTGAAATCATTTAGTTGCAGAAATATCGTTAAAGTGTAATTTCTAAAATGCAATTCGGGAAAAGTGTTTGTCTTTGACAAGGTAGAGAGCCACAATGCCTGTTTTATAGGTACATGTATAAAATGAATTCTTCTTATGTTCAGCCTAAGTAATAGTACACGTGCCAGAAATGGAACCGGCTACTAGCTGGTCGAGGCCAGCAATTACCGGCCTGGAGATGCATGCAAATTTTTAAAAAGCCAGTAATATTATCGCCATTTTAACTGAAAACATTATAAAGTACTTTTTGTTTAATATGATTAGCAAAGAATATTTAGCAAAGTATGGGAGAAACCTCTATAATATTCTAAGGTTTGAGAAATTTTTTAAGCAGTCTACAGTTTTGCAATTTAAAAATTAATTTAGTTTATCATTCTGCAATATCTCATTAATTTTGAAATAAAGTGAGTTTTTATTGTTTTTGAGTTGTATTTGCACTTTCAAATTTCTATGAAAGCCAGAAATAATACTAATATAAGTTGTGTTTAAGACACGAATATGTTATATATTTGGTATGTCCTTGTTATAAGTTAAAGAAAATTTCATTTAGAGGATTTATACTTGAAGTATTAAGAAATCTCACAAAATGAAGGAAGTGCAAAAAAATTGAAAAGTTGTTTGTTTGCAAAAATATTCATAAGGAATTGGCAGTTGAAATGCTTGACTTATTCCATTACAGAAATAATTCCCGAAAAAATTTACACATATTTAGTTATTAGCTTATATTATTTCAATGCAATATAAACCGTAAGAATGACTTTATTTACTACTTTTAGTTTATATCTTGTATAGTAGTAAAAATATTTTAACAAACTAAATCAAGTAAGCCGTTCACAAATATATTCACTGAAAAGTGATAAGTGAATTATAGTTATGAAAAATATATCTAAAGAGAATATAAAAATTGTATTTTGCTGGAAATTTAGTTAAAATAGTTTGAAATTTAAGATATGCAATTTCAGCCCTGTGCATAACCATTTATATATATACAGGGGTTGCTGAAGAATAAAAAGTTTTATTGATGACTAATACAATATTTTCAGTGATTTTTCACTAGAATAATACATTCTTTTTTCTAAATACTCATTTGACTAATATTTATTAACAAACATCATAAGCTTACACGTGAATATCTCATAAAGTGGGTGACCTTTGAATGCACTTCTTCACCCTAGCCTTAAAATTTTTCAAGTTTTTTATTAATAGTTGTTATATTTAGCAAATCAGAATCAAATTTGAAAACCTGAAGGGGGGCACTCCACCACGTCGCCTTATACCAATGCCAATAATCAAGACCAAAAAGCATACACCTTATTAAATTTTTTTTCTTAGTTCAAATTTTTCATCTAAAAAATCAGGAATTTTTTCTACAGGTTTACTTAGTGCTATGCATTTTTTTCCAAATTACTAAATAAGCAAAATATTGCATAACACCTTAGTTTTGTCCATTTCATAGAATTATAAATTCATGTTCTCTACACACCTTTAGCATAGATAAGTGTACTGGGTTGATATGAGTTACCCTTTGCTGGGCTTGAATTTTCAATGAAGTGTTGGGTCTGGGCTGGTGCGCACATTATGAAATTCAAAACTATATGAAAAGATTTATTTACTTTACAACCTAATTATTAACCGAATATAATTCTATGCAATACAAAATTATATTTTTTGTGGTAAAGAGAGTGTAATATACCTACATATATTAAGTAGTTAATGACAAGATAATTTCTTACATTAGTTGTTATTGGCTTGCTACCGGCCGACCTGGAATACAATTGCGATTAGATGTCTACTATTTCATCATGCGAAACATTGACATGATGTTCACAGCTTGGAGGATATGCATCTGAGTGAATCTACGACTATTTTCATTATTTGAATTTCTTTAATAAAATGTTCACTGATTTTTAAGTTTTTAATCAAATATTTGAAAAGAGGAATAAATTTAGTATTATGACAATTTGAAGATGAATTTCTTAAAAATTGCATTTTTATTAATGAATTCTGTTGTTCTTATTGCCATATGATGTCATTTTGTTTGCGATATTATTGTGAAAGACGTCGTTGTCTAATGTCGTTCTAATGACTTTTCGAATGACCAAATTCGACGTTTTTTTTTGCCATTTGTTTGGCGTTAAACGACATCGTTATGAGAGCTGTTTCTTTATTCGGATGGCATTATGTATTTGACCGTAGGCTTGATATTTTTGGAAAAGATTTCTTAAGAGCCTGAAATTGAATTAATATTAATATATGCTCTGTCCAATGATCAACACTTAAACTATTATTTTCTAATTGGATTACTATGATGGAAAATCTCTTACATTTAAAATGAACAATTAGCTAAGATAACATTTAAAACAACAACTTTTTCCTAAAACTGATTACGAATTCATGTGTATATTGGCATAAGTAAATTCAATAAAGGGTTGAAATTAGGTCTAAGAACTGTAAACCAACCACAATATAACTAATAAAATGTGACCCAAAACCAAGTTCTTTTGACTGTTTCTACGTTTGATCCAACGGAAGTTGGGTAAAGTGTGACAGATATGACCCAACTACAACTTCATTATCTACAGGTTTTTTTCATATAATACCAAATATAAATAAAAATGTTTGGAAATAAATGCATATAAATGTTTTGTGGAATAAAATTCGGACATAGAGTACATAAAGTAAATATGTTTATGTTGACCACTATAAAAAATTAAGGCTTGCAAAATATAATTGCCTTGCAAACGTACATGCCTAGTGTTTTTCGATAAGCAAATCATTACCCATATTGTTTTGAAAAGTTTGCCTTGCCCCTTTACACATGTTTGTATATACTTATATTGCTTTACCCAACCCAAAATATTGGAAAGAATGTGACCCAAACAATTGGCTTTGGTGACTCAATCCAAACTAAGTACAGCTCTGTTTCAATCAGGGTTGGCATGTTTTAAACACTGTTCAAAACAACGCTTTTTGCAATTTTTTTAAAATGTTTTTTTTTCTAATATATTTAGTACTTTATTGAAAATTGGGAAATAATTTTTGGGTTCTTTCATTCTTACTTTTATAACCTATTTCATACCACAAAACATTGCTTTAAAAGTTTAAAACCTTTCAAACGTTTTTTTTTGTAAAAAATGCACTTTCTGCCAACCCTGGTTGGAATATTAGAGTAACCTCACATCGTAGGTAATTATTTGATGTTGAACTGCGAAATACTTTTGTTATCAGCATTAACAATTTTATAAAGTATTGGAGCTTAATTTAATCATTTCTGTCATTCATAATATTGCAAATCGTGTTGACAGCTGTAATTAACAGTTACTTAAGCAAATGACTGGTTTGATAAAAAGAGAAATTTTAATATTGTTGCCAATCATTGCGCTTACCCAATTATTGACTGTCATTATTATATATGACATTATGTTTTTGATAATTTAATAAAGTAAGAAAATATATAATGGATAATTAATTAATTCTATATCTATTTCGTTATACAAGATGTAAATTGAAATATCTTAAACAAAAAATAAAAAGTTGAGCTGAATATTATGCAAAAATTAGGTACAATTTTAGTAACATACGAAATTTCAAAATAAAACCACACTTAATACAAGAATCGCAAAAATTAGACACGTTTGTACTTATATTTGTATACATACAAACTATATCTTTAGCTTTGGGGCATAAGACACTTTCGAAAAATGTACAGTGTAGTTGTTGTATAAGAAAATATATTTCAATACAATTTATGTTTCGAATACGAAGGAAACATTAAATTATTATCAACTGCTGTTACTCTCTATCTTCTATTCTAATAATATCTTTTAATGTGAAGTATATTTCTGCTTTGTTTTTGTAACATTTGCTAAATTTCTTTTTGATCCCGGATATTCATTATTGGATATTGTAATTAAATTTCAGACGTTAAAAATTTAGAAAGCTTTTAAAAACTTTGCTTTTTGCTGAGTAAACTTCAGGCACTAGTTACCTTGATCGTTGGACGAGCATGGATCTATTCCCTGTGTCTCTAAAGCTACAATTCAGCTATCTACTACTATTTAACAAACTTTAATTAAATCATGTTTCTTATTACCTACATTGTAAAGTTGTATTAAGAAATTTGTAAATAGAGATTTTGTAAATAATGCTGCATTGTAATTATTTTGTAAATTGCCTAATTTGTAATTAGTGAGTGCATATCTATNCTAAGAATGCTGTCTTGTAGTTTTCCAAGTTCAAAAGATTTATGTTACTGCCGAACTTTGCACATTTATGTTAAAATATGTTTTTAATGTTTTTTTATAATATATATATATATATATATATATATATATATATATATATGAAAAACATTAAGATCAAAGTAATGGCAGCAAACACTTGCTATCTAAACAACAAAAGAAAATATGAAAACATTAGTAAGAAGTACCGTAATCCTTGCGCATAAGCTGCACCTGAAAACAAAATTTTGCTTAGAAGTTCAGGGTGCGGCTTATAGACGTAGTCTAAAACTTATATCTGTAAGTTCAGAGTTATGGTATATCTAGGAATGGACAAATGTTGAAGAAAATTAATGAATAATAAGATACAAGTATAAACATTTTGCCCTTCTCGATGACACGCTTTTCAATGTGTTGGTTGATTTGATAATTCTGGTTAAATTAAGTTTCTTAAATCAATGGATAACATGTTGGGTAGGACAAAATTATTGTGCAATTGCAGGTACGGCTTGGTATATGCTGTATACTTGTAACTCAAAAAAACCTTCAAAGTTTGAGGTGTATCTGATACATGGTGGCGGCCACAGCCTGCTAATATATGAATGTTTATTAGTAGGTTGTGCGGTGGCTTTTGCTCGAGGATCTGCGTTAATTAATAGGACTGTTATTGTTTACCTAAAATTTCCAACTTTGACCTAAAAAACGCATTTCTACATACTCTTTTACCAAAAAATTTGAAATTGTTTGGATCTAAATATTTCTTCGGCATTTATTAAAGCACTACAAAGCTATAATTAAAAACAAAAAATCCATGGTTATATCAAGTATAATTATATAAACATATAATTATATGATAATTTTCAAATTTCCTATATGAAAGGAAATTGTTTACAAAATTTTGACTTTATTTACTTATGCTGGACCAAGTTAGAAATATGCATAAACTTTACTGAACATTAGGTTTTCACAAAGAAAATAAAACTGTTGTGCTCCATAGAACAATATTTAGTATCAAAAATCAAGAGACAAATACAACCCTACAAAAATGTTACACTTCACTAGTTCATTAAAAGTGCAAAGGGCATCTCGACCTTGAGCATAAAAGGATTTTAATTTCATAATCATTACTATTGCTAGAAATAAATAAATGCACCATATTTGTAAATCTGATTCTTAAGAAAACATCGATATAAATAACTCTTTTGGGAAGTCATTTAGGACAATATTTTGTGCGCTAGTCAGCCATATTATTATTACTACATGATTTCTTCTTAAGAAATTGTCCGAGTTTTCCAAATTGCTATATAGTAGACCTAGTACAGAAACACTTCAAGTTTTGATACTGCAAATGTTAACCCGCGGGCTTGCATACCATAATACACATACTCCTAGGTAAAATACTGATCCATTTTTTAGGCAAGATACCGCGGTTTCAGTATTTTTTGGTATTGGGTTCGGTATCGGTATACCGCAGGGCCCAACTATATTCATTGATTCATCTTCTACTTATTTCTAAAAGACTAACTGTGCAGCATGTTAGTTCCATGAGGCAAATTTCGAACAAGCTTTTAAGATAAATGGAGTGTTTCGAATGCCCAATAAAATAATGCTAATGTATGCTGTTCAGTACATCCATTAAAAATTTCATGGGCGTAGCTTAGAAAGTTAATGGTTATTGATTATCATCTTACTAAGATAATCATTCCTACTTCAAATAACTTAAGTCATAAAATACAATTTGACAATCCTCTTCAATGCTTAATGTCAGGAAACAGAATAAAAATAGCTAATGCATTTCAGTTTGCTTTGATAAGCAATTTTGTTAACTTAAAATTACTTTAAAATATTTCAACTTCATACTTATTTTCATATATGCTGCTGGATTCTTTGTATATTTTTAAAAATTTCTCACCACATCTAGCATCAAATATTGTTTAATCACTGAAATTAGCCTATATCTTTTGCTGTGAAAAACAGAGTTAAAATTAATCGGATTTTTAGTCCCAAGCCCGCCCCGGCCCATTCATCTTACACCAAAATCTTTCCCGGCTAACCACATTTATTACGCCAGTGGCATTTCACTTGGTGATTTTAAAATTAATTAATTTTTTAGGGTTGACAGGATTTTTTATATTTATTCTACGTAATATATTTTTGTTTATTACGTGGTACTGCAAATTGCGCAAGCGAAAATGTGCAAATTTTGAGTTGATATTTCAGAATTGTTAGGCACAAGACCTTCATGGGTGCTTTTTAAGAACAAAAAAATGAAGTTATGCTTACTGTTCTAAGGATTATTGAAAATGAATTTAACTATAAAATGAGAAAAAAATATTTTCAATGAATTATAACATACCGTAGATATTTGCATAAACAGCCCGATCGCTCAAGAAAATTTACAGAAAAAACTATATATGCCTACAAATTAGATAAAAAATTTCACACAAATTGATCTGAAGGTCGTTTTCCTCATAAAGTGGTTGTAGCACTCAAAATTATATTAACCTAATTCCTCTTTAAATTTCAAGCAGTTCTTTCTAATTCTATTTAGAATTTTGGAATTTGTTTAATATTGACAATATATTTGTGAATGCCTCCCATGAACAATTGTACTAAGGTGTAATATTCTCCTTGAAATATTTGAAAATATTTTTTATTGAGACAAAGAATTTCGAACTGTATTCGCGTTCTCCTCATTATTGCGTGTCAGGCAATCATGAGCTTTATGACCCCATTCTAGCAATCGATAATTCCTATTTCTTAAATATACAGCACAGGTCTTGTTGATGTTCGCCGTGTGAAACTTCAGGGGTCGTGTGTTATCAGGGAATAACATTTTTTTTAAATATGTAAGGTTTGAATTTTTTTCGCAATCAACTTTGGATCTTGAGCCTATGGTCGATCTTAGTGTAAGAAAGAGCTTCCAGCTTAGTGCAAACCACATAAATCTGCTTCCGCCATAATTCAAATAATCGCTTGGTGATTTTAAAATTAATTAATTTTTTAGGGTTGACAGGATTTTTTATATTTATTCTACGTAATATATTTTTGTTTATTACGTGGTCTTAATTAGTTTGGTATTCATAGTTGTTAAAAGAACGGATGCAATGTTTAAATAATTAATGTAGTTCTAAATGGCGTGACCCCTTTCTCTCACTAAACATTTGATTACGATTATGAATGTTTTGAAATTTTCATAATTTGATTTGGTCGGGCGTGTTGCAGGTCCTCCATGTTTTCATGGCAAATTGAATTTTTCGAATGTATGCCCTATTTTCTTTCCAGTAATTGAACTACACAGGTTCTCCACTAATATTTCAAATCTTAAAGTGAAAATGTAGGTCGCAATTTTAATGTTAATGTCTATTGTAAAAATATTTCTGTGATATTTTTTCTTGGAACTTTGACAAAATTTCGTTCAACGTTATACTATTAGTAAAAACGTGATGACATTAATACTTTTTAAGTCACTTGAAATATTTAATCGAATGCAAATACATTAAAAATGTTTTCTAAGTGCGTAAGAATAATTTCAATTGAAAATTACATAACTGGTTGCAATATGAAATCATTAACATTTTCATGCACACTATACAGTATTTAATATATGTCGAATTTGCTTAGATAATTACATCTAATTTCATGGTTTCAGAATTTCCAGTGTAGGGAGGGGACAAGAAAACAAAAAATCAACTTTGTTCTTAAGCAAATAAAATCTATTTAGATTTGGTTTGGTACAGACTTGTCGCAACGAGCCGATATTTCCAAGCTCGGCTCGTTTAAATTTTGTTCGACTCAGCTCGGCTAATCACATAAAATCTTTGAATGAGGCTCGTTTTAGCTCGGTATTTTTTTAAAAATATTGTGCTCAAAGAATTTTTTACATAGTTCTTCCTATTATTTAATAAACATTTTTCTTAAATAAGATTATAGGAAAGGCATACTGACTGCAAAAACTAAGAAAAATCTCCATAATCAAATTAACAAGCAGAAATATAAACTTGCTTTGCCTAAAATAGGCTCGTTTTGGGCTCGTTGACAATTCTGTTGTGGCATTAATATCAAGGTTGATCATGGGCAGTGGCGTAGCCAAGGGTAGGCATTGGTTACTTAATTTTCAGAATTTGCCCACTCAAAAATAATTTTCGTGGCCTAACCAAGCAATGGCTTGCATCCAGCCCAATTCATAAAGAAAGCTCATCCACAAATTTGACTTGACTATTTTCGTCACGTGTATGTCTTGTGATAAATTGACAGTTGATATTTTTAAATAAAAGTTTCCAAATCATAAAAAATTTTGGTTGGGTACTTAAATTCGTCAATGCATTATCTTACAACAGTCAGAAAAATATTGTAACCATGGAAATGTCTGGAAGGCTATTATCCAATAGCATTCAAGCCGAAGTAATATGCTATTGGTAAATAGTGTAATAGCATCATGAAACACACTAATTGTTCCTTGAAAAGAAAAATATTTACAAATATACTTATCGAAATCCATTGAAGCAGAAGCAGATCATTCTAACTTAGAATATACTTTATAATAAAATATTGTAAAATTGCGATTTTCCTATTCAATAACGCCAACGCCATTGAAATGAGAGTAGGTAAATTGTTAAGCACTAATCAAATATTGAAACAATAAGAAACGATGAAACGGGGATCAAGTTGTGGAAGATAGTGGGTATGCGAACATTGAATATGAGGAACAATTGACACATGATGATCTAAAACTAGTTAATCAACATTAGTACTTCCACTTGATTTGATGCCATAACTACTTATTTAAAATGTATCACTTTTACAGAGAATGTCATTTATTGAGGTGATTTTAGTTATTGAGATTAATCTCAAAACTTGAAATATTTTAAGAAGTTACTAAATATTTCTTTAATGCTTAGGATGCTGCTCATCCTAAAAATATTTCTTCGTTTCTGGCCAAAAGACGAGACATTAAGCAAATAAGTATTGAAATATTGCAAACTGCATTTTCTAATAT
>CABFPE010000870.1:215991-226420 GCA_900660155.1 Hofstenia miamia | reverse complement strand
TGTTGGAAAGATTGGGATTATTAATTTCGCGAACGTCATTGCAAATGAAAACCCTTAAATCTTTCAATGTTAAGGGATTGTCTTCGTTACACCAGACCTTTCAAATGACCCCATAGATAAAAATCTAGCGGTGTGAGGCCGGGGGACCTGGCAGGCCATGTTCCTCAAGGAACATTCCGTCAACCAAACCACCTCGAAGCCAAAGACATGGATTTCATTGCGGTGTGGGCGGTACACCCGTCCTGTTGGAAGTATCCGCGGTTTTTTTCATTTCTTTGCAGTTGCTCAAGGAAAGGGGTGATTATCAACTTACAATATCGGTCACTGTTAATGGTCTCTGAAAAGAAAATTGGTCCAATAATTCTGTTTCGTGACATTGCGCACCAAACACCAATTTTCTGTTGATGTAATGGCGACTCATGAAAGTGATGGGGATTATCTGTAGACCAGTAACGATGATTCTGACCATTCACATAGCTGCTAAGATGAAACCACGCTTTGTCACTAAAAAATGTTATATCCAGTATATCTTCACCTTCTTTATGGATAAAATAATCATAATCGTCTTCCTGCAATTCATTAAGACATCGAATTTTGTATGGTTTCTGGTGCAATTTCGATCTCATTGTTCTTTGAACAACACCAAATGATAGTCTAGTTACCTGCATGCATATCCGTATTGGACGTTTTTCAGAATTGATAATATTTGGTATAGCCTTGTTGCTGATTTTGTTTTCGCCAATGGATAGTATTTTAGAGATAGAATGATGGGTGCCTTAGATATGTTGTTGTGTTTGATATATCTGTGGCAGTGGGAAGCTATGAAGTAGGGGTGGATAGTTTTACCTTCAATTATAGACATTTTCTGCTGGTATTCTTGATAGCCTGATTCTTGATGGCTGCTGGAGGTGGAAGAGGTTTGTGATGGAATTGACTTAGGATGTGGCATTTCACTGGTATTTTTTAGGATGATGCACCCAACCTTTTCCATGTTGTATGGGAAGATGTAGTAGGTGTTTGCTTGTCGTCAGTAGCTGAGACTGTCCTGCAGCTAGAAATGTCTAAGGTAGGATCAAGAACACTGAAGGACCCTGAGAGGAACCTGCAGGGAGATTCAGGTGGTCTTGATTGTTGCCAACTAGGTTTCTTCCTCTGACTGCTTCTCTTGGGACTCATTGCAACAGCTTTTCATTTCATCTGGAACATTATCTAAAAGCAATGTAGTGATACTAATAGACCAATATTTATAATTAATATTAGATTTAACAATTTGTTTAGGTTGTGTGCACAAAGGTACAGGAGAAGAATTTTTACAGTTAAATTCATTGTCAAATAATTGTTTTTGAATATCATGCAGCCAGGGGTAAGGTAATATTCATTATTATCAGATTTAATTAAATCAAATTCTTTTATATCAAAGATGTGAGCACTCTTAATGTCATGAGCTATTCTCTTGATGTTCTGGAAGTGAGTGATTTTTTTGTTATCAAGTTTGTAGTTGTTGTGAGGTAACACCTTTGTTATAGTACTAGGTCCTTCCCAGTTGAAGGCAAGTTTTCATACTTGTTTGTCATCTGAAACAATACTGGGTATGTAGATGTAGACATTATTGACAATTTTTTGAGGTTTTCCATTGATTTTCTTGTTGAATTGGCATTGTTGCAATATTGCACTTTTTTTGAAATGTGCACAAATTGATTCATGAGTTCTATTCAGATTGTTTATGAGGTTCACGACATAGTTGTTGTTGATTGTACTGCAATATCCTTTGAAGAGCATTAAAACTGGTGTGGGGGCTTCATGCCCATACATGGCTTTGTAAGGCAATTTTTTGGTGGTTGAGTGAGTAGAATTATTCCACCATTGGTAGTATTTCTCGCCATTGTTTTCCTACAACTTGAACAGTAATAGTTTGCATTAGTTGAAGTAATGTCTGGTTGACATGTTCAACTGCACCATTAACTTGAGGCTGATTTATGGTTGTGTGAGTGTGGAGGATTTCCAGTTTCTTGGCCATTGTTTGAAAAGTTGACTTTCAAATTGTTTGCCCTGCTCTGTGATGAGTTGAGTCATTGGGCCAAAAATGCACACCCAGTTGTTAACAATTGCTTTAGCTGTTGTTTGGGCTTTGATGTTTTTGAGCAGTATCATTTTACAGTATTTTGTGAAGTGTTCGACCATTATAAGCACATAGGTGTACCCTTCATTGTCTTTCAATAGATGTTTGATGTTGGTGTTGATGATTAAATTAGTGTATTTGGCTGTGATCTTCTCAAATTCTGTGCATTGTCCAGGGAAGCACAATTTGTTTAGGAGGATACAGGACTGGCATTTGTTAATCACATCCTCTATTGTAGCATTATCCAAATCAACCTAAAGCTGCTAACATTGATTAAGAAGACGAATAAGATTGAAAACATTTATAATTAAAAATACATTGTAAAAATATATGATCAATTTAGATTAATTTGTATTATGCAACCAAGTAAAAACAAGTGATAATCATATTTTTGACGAAACACAGGGGGCGAAGTCACTTCCATTATTTTTAGCCACCATATTGGCAGATGAGTGATTTAAATTTGAAATCAACAGGTACTTTTCTGAAATATTATAAATAGATTAAATTCAATGTGAGCAATTGATAAAGAAATTCATTTGGAATTCTTATATTGTTTCTTTAATACAGTTTGAATACTTAGTACAATGTCAAGCTAAATGAGTTGTGTTTATTAGTGGNCATTTCATCTGGAACATTATCTAAAAGCAATGTAGTGATACTAATAGACCAATATTTATAATTAATATTAGATTTAACAATTTGTTTAGGTTGTGTGCACAAAGGTACAGGAGAAGAATTTTTACAGTTAAATTCATTGTCAAATAATTGTTTTTGAATATCATGCAGCCAGGGGTAAGGTAATATTCATTATTATCAGATTTAATTAAATCAAATTCTTTTATATCAAAGATGTGAGCACTCTTAATGTCATGAGCTATTCTCTTGATGTTCTGGAAGTGAGTGATTTTTTTGTTATCAAGTTTGTAGTTGTTGTGAGGTAACACCTTTGTTATAGTACTAGGTCCTTCCCAGTTGAAGGCAAGTTTTCATACTTGTTTGTCATCTGAAACAATACTGGGTATGTAGATGTAGACCTTATTGACAATTTTTTGAGGTTTTCCATGGATTTTCTTGTTGAATTGGCATTGTTGCAATATTGCACTTTTTTTGAAATGTGCACAAATTGATTCATGAGTTCTATTCAGATTGTTTATGAGGTTCACGACATAGTTGTTGTTGATTGTACTGCAATATCCTTTGAAGAGCATTAAAACTGGTGTGGGGGCTTCATGCCCATACATGGCTTTGTAAGGCAATTTTTTGGTGGTTGAGTGAGTAGAATTATTCCACCATTGGTAGTATTTCTCGCCATTGTTTTCCTACAACTTGAACAGTAATAGTTTGCATTAGTTGAAGTAATGTCTGGTTGACATGTTCAACTGCACCATTAACTTGAGGCTGATTTATGGTTGTGTGAGTGTGGAGGATTTCCAGTTTCTTGGCCATTGTTTGAAAAGTTGACTTTCAAATTGTTTGCCCTGCTCTGTGATGAGTTGAGTCATTGGGCCAAAAATGCACACCCAGTTGTTAACAATTGCTTTAGCTGTTGTTTGGGCTTTGATGTTTTTGAGCAGTATCATTTTACAGTATTTTGTGAAGTGTTCGACCATTATAAGCACATAGGTGTACCCTTCATTGTCTTTCAATAGATGTTTGATGTTGGTGTTGATGATTAAATTAGTGTATTTGGCTGTGATCTTCTCAAATTCTGTGCATTGTCCAGGGAAGCACAATTTGTTTAGGAGGATACAGGACTGGCATTTGTTAATCACATCCTCTATTGTAGCATTATCCAAATCAACCTAAAGCTGCTAACATTGATTAAGAAGACGAATAAGATTGAAAACATTTATAATTAAAAATACATTGTAAAAATATATGATCAATTTAGATTAATTTGTATTATGCAACCAAGTAAAAACAAGTGATAATCATATTTTTGACGAAACACAGGGGGCGAAGTCACTTCCATTATTTTTAGCCACCATATTGGCAGATGAGTGATTTAAATTTGAAATCAACAGGTACTTTTCTGAAATATTATAAATAGATTAAATTCAATGTGAGCAATTGATAAAGAAATTCATTTGGAATTCTTATATTGTTTCTTTAATACAGTTTGAATACTTAGTACATTGTCAAGCTAAATGAGTTGTGTTTATTAGTGGCCTGGATCTATCATGAGATTGATTCTAGGGTCTTTGTGCCAGATCATGAAAGTGCACTTAAGCTAGATATAGGGGTTTTTATTCTCATTTAGTTGACTATCATTCATTTACTACATGTATTAAATATAACAAGTTTGAAATATGGCTGCAAAGCCAAAGCCTAGGAATTATATCTATATTATTCTAGATCCAAATTATTGACTATAATGTGACTGATAATGTGACCATACATGTAGTAACCATTAAATGTAAGTTAGGAAGCTGCTATTTATTAAACTAGTTATTAAAGCCAATATATTTTGGTAATGGCCACATGTAATATTCACTACACAGCTAGTGAGAAGTCAGGTTGCATAACTATGGAACACTTTTACAAATAGAGTCTAAGTCGAATTGTGTCTTGTCTTGAGTATGCACTGAGCTAGGATAGGGTGCACATAAGTTGCATCAATAAGCTGAGAATTGGAACTCAACCAAGTGGATCATCAGTGAATAAGTAAAACTGGATGTGGAGATCAGCTTCAGGCAGATGCCCACTATTGAACATTGGAGGACATACTGCATGGCTTTGTCACCTAAAGAGTGAATATTTATGTTTTGCTAATTTAAGGTAATGGAACTATGTATGAACTAAAGCAGTGTTGAATTAGTAAGTCCCTGCCAATGTTATAGATTAACATAGAAGAAACAGTGATAATGCCAGTAGAGGATGTTACACTATTGATTTTCTTAAATATGTTGTAACAAAGTTCTCATGGATGGTAAGTTTGGTTTGATATATGCCCTTATGGCATTGTTTGTGAACTTTTTTCATAACTTCACATTTGTAGTACTCTATTAGTGCAATTAAATTGCAGGTTGTTGTTGTCACATAAGGAATACCAGAGTAAGTTATTTTCCATTAGTATTTATTGTAATACCAGGTAGCCATGGAGTCCATCATATATGTTGGGTCTTTGAGACATTCAATGATCTGGCATAGAATGATGTTGTTGCTTTGTGCTGTGGTGATTTCTGCCACTGTTATTTCTTCCTTAATGAAGATAGATAAGTGTAATGGAGTTGTAATTTCATTCGTGTTGATGTCTGGTTACTCTTTGCACTGGCATTGAGGTATGAAATGAAAGTCTCTGGCTGCTCCCTATTTTTTTCTTAGGTCTTGTTGGTATTGAGGCAGGGCTGACCATATAGCAGTGTTGGTGTGAAATTTGCCTTTTCCATACTCTATTGTAAAGTGAAAGTCATTGAGATATTTGATCCAATGAGAAATTGTGTTTGAGTGGTCACCTGCATACTTTTTTAACCAGCTGAGGCTACTGTTGTCAGTTTAGATGGTGAAATTATTTTCTCCAATAAGGAAATGTCTGGACCTTTTAAGGTATTCTATTAGGGTCAACATTTCCAATTTGGAAGCACTGTAGTTGAATTTGCTTTGCTGCAGTTTCTGGCTAAACCATTGAATGAGATTTTCTTGTCTGTCTTGGACTTGGCTGAGCATTTCTCTGATGGTGACAGTACTGGTGTCACAGTCCAGGATGTAAGGAGCATTCAGTATTGGAGAGTTGAGTAACTGGATGTTTTTCATGCTCTTTTCAGGGGTTATGTTCTTCCTGGTGTTTCCAGATCCATTTGAAATCATTTGGCTTTTAAAGAAATTTGATATGTGGAATGTTTTTTCAGCAAGATTTGGTATGAACATGTGGTAGTAGTTTATGAATCCTAGGATTTGTTGCACGTCCTTGATCATTTTTGTAGGTTCTATCTCGTTGATTAGTTCTTTGGAATTGTCTTTGATAGTTATGTTGCCCTGAGTGATATTTCTTTCTAGGAATATGACTTTGTGTTTGGTTATATTGCATTTTTTGAAGTTTACTGCAATCCTATGTTATATAGGAGTTTTAATGTACTTTGCAGTTGTTCAGTGTTGTTTGATCCTACAAAAATATTGTAGATGTATGTGGCAACTCCATTTGATAGTGTGCATTTGTCATTGAGCAGTACTTTCATAATGTATCTTTGGAATTTTGCTGGTGTGTTACATAGGCCAAAGGCCATATAGAACCATTCAAAGAGGCTATACAGTGTGATGAATGCTGTTTTTTTCGATATACTGCTCTCTCATGGGCACCTGCCAATAGGCTTTGCATAGATCTAATGTTGAAAATATTTTGTGTTGAGCAGCATTGTAAAGGATATCATTTACTCATGGTAGGGGATATGTGTCTTTTTTTGAGAAGTTGTTGAGTTTGCAGAAGTAGATGCATAGTCTGTGCTTATCACCTTGCTTGATAAAAACTGTTGGTGAGTTATATGGGCTGTGGCTGCGTCAAATGATTCCGTGATTTAGAAGCTCTGGTATTGTTTTAGTGTACTGGTCTTGTATGTGTACAGGTACTCTTCTGCATGCTTGTCACATTAGTTTGTCTGATGTTGATTTGATGCAATGTTGGACTCCAACAGCTTTGCCAATGGTGACTTCTATATTATTAAATATTGCTGCATTCTTTGTTAAAATGTTGTTTATCAATTTTTGTTCCTCCAGTTGTAGGTGAGGGTGGTACTCTGCTGTTTGGAGGAGAGCACTGTGTTTGCTGCTCTCTGTGGGTATGTCTAAGGAGATTAGAATCAATTTATTTTTGGTAACATACTTTTCCAATGGTATGCCTGTAATTTTAATAGATTTTGTTTTCAATGTGACGGCTCTATTTGAGTTGAATGAATGCAGACAGACTTGGTGGCGGCAATGATGGGATTAATCCTTGTGATGGATCAGGATAAGCACTTGATGCTGCCATTTGTGATGGTTGACTCAGGTTAGTGTTTGGTTTCATTAAATTCGTAATTGTTTCTTGTATATTAGAACAAAATACATTTAGGTTTCCCACATGGATGCTTTGAATACTGAAAATTATTCCTGGGTAACAAAGTTGATGTCCTTTTATGATTTGGAAGTGTTTGAGAGTTGGTTTTCCAAGGATAGCATTCTGGATTCCATTTTGTTAAGTTTCTTAGCTTGATTTAGAACTAATTCTATTAACTCAGCTTTAGTTAGAGTTTTTAGTGATGTTTGAGAATAAGTAGTCATTTTTTTTGTAATAAACCAAATGAGGGAGAGGTTGCATGATGGTATTAAAGCTATAGGAGAGTCTTGAGTTATGACCACGTGAGACACATTCATATTTGGGGTAAAGCAGAAAAATGTCAGTGATATTGATAGTGGACCTGGGTATTTAAAGAATAACTTATGATTTTGAACAGGTGTCGAAGTTTTCAGAACAAATTTAAGAACAGATTCCAGGTTAAATTCTTTTAACAGTTGTGGGTCATCAGAGTTTGCATAGTAATACTAGTAAGTATAAAGCAAGAACTAAGTGAAAGCATAGTATCTACTATCAAGCAGGCAAGACATCTCACAGCACCATAGTGTAAAAAGCTAGTTAGAATAATAAACAATATCGAAAGCCAGTGAAGGAAGGTAGGTTTACATACAGATCTAGACAAATATGTGCATTACTATTATACTGCTGTTCAGAGGTAGCATATGGGAATACATGTCAATAACTGCCAAAGCAAGACATAATCGTGGCCATCAAGAGGATATAACTAACAATNTGTAGGTGAGGGTGGTACTCTGCTGTTTGGAGGAGAGCACTGTGTTTGCTGCTCTCTGTGGGTATGTCTAAGGAGATTAGAATCAATTTATTTTTGGTAACATACTTTTCCAATGGTATGCCTGTAATTTTAATAGATTTTGTTTTCAATGTGACGGCTCTATTTGAGTTGAATGAATGCAGACAGACATGGTGGCGGCAATGATGGGATTAATCCTTGTGATGGATCAGGATAAGCACTTGATGCTGCCATTTGTGATGGTTGACTCAGGTTAGTGTTTGGTTTCATTAAATTCGTAATTGTTTCTAGGATATTAGAACAAAATACATTTAGGTTTCCCACATGGATGCTTTGAATACTGAAAATTATTCCTGGGTAACAAAGTTGATGTCCTTTTATGATTTGGAAGTGTTTGAGAGTTGGTTTTCCAAGGATAGCATTCTGGATTCCATTTTGTTAAGTTTCTTAGCTTGATTTAGAACTAATTCTATTAACTCAGCTTTAGTTAGAGTTTTTAGTGATGTTTGAGAATAAGTAGTCATTTTTTTTGTAATAAACCAAATGAGGGAGAGGTTGCATGATGGTATTAAAGCTATAGGAGAGTCTTGAGTTATGACCACGTGAGACACATTCATATTTGGGGTAAAGCAGAAAAATGTCAGTGATATTGATAGTGGACCTGGGTATTTAAAGAATAACTTATGATTTTGAACAGGTGTCGAAGTTTTCAGAACAAATTTAAGAACAGATTCCAGGTTAAATTCTTTTAACAGTTGTGGGTCATCAGAGTTTGCATAGTAATACTAGTAAGTATAAAGCAAGAACTAAGTGAAAGCATAGTATCTACTATCAAGCAGGCAAGACATCTCACAGCACCATAGTGTAAAAAGCTAGTTAGAATAATAAACAATATCGAAAGCCAGTGAAGGAAGGTAGGTTTACATACAGATCTAGACAAATATGTGCATTACTATTATACTGCTGTTCAGAGGTAGCATATGGGAATACATGTCAATAACTGCCAAAGCAAGACATAATCGTGGCCATCAAGAGGATATAACTAACAATTCTGCATCAGCTAAACCATGGACATGAACAGGTCTGTGCGATGGTCGCAAAACAGCTGAATTGCACACCGCGCAGCCCCCTCATCTCCTTCGGAAGCTTATATATATATATATATATATTCACTCATTTATTAATGCTCTACATGACTAACTATATTTGAGCTTAGTTGAATTGCCAAAAACTAACTATTTGCAAATGTAATACATTTGGAAAGTTACAGTTAAAAAGTTCTATTCCTATTACAAGGGCAGTGCAATGCCACTTTGATGCATAACATACACTGGAAAGGATAATTTGTACAGTGATAAATTTAAATATGGAATCTTCGCCGAAAAAAAGTATGAGTTTTTTAATCAGATATGTTGAAAGGGAAGAAATGCTTCTAGTGATAATTTCCTTTATTGGAAAACTTTGCAAATGCTTACCTTCAAATTTGACAACTTATATTGGGACAATTCGACAAAGCTGACTAGAAATTCCTGATACTGCGAATGGTATTCTTGGAGGAATATGAGTTTATTCACGGCAGTATAACTCAAATAGTTGAAACTTGTGTTCTTGTTGAGACAGGGTATCAAAGCCAGTTCGCCTAGTAACTTCAATGCATCATTTCCAAAATTATACCGCATATCAAGAAGATACTGTTGAACTTTACAACTCAACAAAAAATGTTCTTGATAAACTGGCTAGACTTGTTCGAGGATATGGCTTAAATTGCAAAACACGTTGATGGCTATATTGATGTAATTAGGGCCAATAAACTCATAATTGCACAAGCTATCAAATGATTATTAAATATTTAGCAAGGAATTGGGATATAAACTTTGTAGTGATTTGATTGTATTTAGACCATTAATATCAAATTTAATCTGAAAGACAACATTCAATGATTCAAAAATACAGGTAAACGTCTACTTCCGCAACTTAAAGCACATTTGTTCAGTTCATTGTAAATTTTGCTCTAGAATTAATGACAGAAAGGCAAGAAAAGCTTGTGTTCACTGTTTGAGGTTTATGTATTCTGATCATGAATTACTAATATTAGGTTGCAATACATGGAAGCAAAACCAACCTAAAGTTTATTCTTGCAAATTTTTTCAAATTCCAGTCTAAAACTTGAAAGCAAATTTTAAGTATTGTTAAAATTTAATGAAACGTTTGGTTGAGTCTATAAACTGTACAACACTGTAGCAAATGAGTAGGTTCATTCTGTTTTCAAGAACAAAAACTGTTTGTGCAACTACCACTTGGCATTATAAACAGCAAAGTGAAAAATCATCTCTTAAAATATCAACCTTTTTAATTTTTAATATAAATGTCCAGCAAAAATTGTGCTATTTAATATATGCGTTGAATAATTAGAATAGAATTTGCAAGAACTTCAAAGTTAGATTTGGTGTCACTTCCATGGGGAATGAATCAATGATTAAAAATATATATATATATATATATATATATA
>CABFPE010000870.1:191826-210064 GCA_900660155.1 Hofstenia miamia | reverse complement strand
GAGTTGTCATCTGTAACAGTTGATATGAGTTCGTAGTTGGAGACTTATTCAAGAGGAGGCTTGCACATTCCTTGTAATAAGTTAGTAATTTTTTTCTCGTTTTATGTAATGTTTTTCTAACATTCAATGGAAACTTTGGGGAAACAAATTTTGCAGAAAACGCTTAATTAGAGGAATGAAATAAATTGCTTCAGAACATAAGTTTATGTTTAAATCTCTTAATGGAATTTGTTTGAAAGGATCAAATATATCATTAAACTAAACTCTTCGTAGAGTTTAGAAAAGATTCAAAAAAGATTTTGAAGTTCAAATAAAATTTAAGTTTGTAATTTGTGTGTTTTAGTATGCTTTTTATTAAATTCAATGTTGTAAAATAAAACTTTATTTCAGTTTTGCTATAAATATTTCTTTATTTCAACAGATATTATCCGCCCAGGTAAAATTAATCTCAAATAGCAGCAGTTCATGGCCTGTCTCAGTATCGCCTTGCAAAAGACTCAAGATTTTATATATCCTCTGATCTCTAGGTCGTTTCATACATCATCTACGATTTGCTCCTGTTTCAGAGCTCTAAGCTATCAAAACCGTTTAGTAGTTCAATTATTGGCAAACTTTCACTTAGAGGCATCGATTAATTTTGTAAATATGGTTATAAAAGAGTTTGTTTTAAATTTGAAATTTAAATCCTTTGATTTATATTTATTTTAGAGTGATTTCAATGGTTATATTTCATTTTAAGTCAGCTTCATGGTACTTAACTTTAATATAATTACTTCTTGACGGTCTAGAGTATCTTTTTTAAATTTAATCTTATTTAATTAGTTTTTTACTTTATAGTACTGTTCGTACTCCTACATATTTAAATGAAAAGTTCTTGATATCCTTTCAAATTTGACTCATATTTCACTTCAAACCCATAAGTGTCTCGTTTTGCCACGACTACCCTACTACTGTTGTAAACATGTAAACAATGATCTTGATGTTAAATGCATTATGGGTTTTTAAAATATGATGTGAATAAACAAATTACAAATCAAAGTTCATTATCCTATGAGATTTTTCTTGAATTTAGGATGGAAATTCAAGAAAATTGATCAGAAAGGAATGTATTGTACTATTAATCTAAGCTCTTTGAGGTTGGTAATAACCAGGGCTGTACTTCTAAGTAATTAACAAGGGGTCTTTATCTTGAGAATTTGATTTTTATGATATATTTTGACCATAATTTATATTCTCAAAAAATAAAATCCAAAACTCGAATACTAATATTAATTTAACAAGGTGGACTGAGCCCCCTCTCCCCACACCTGAGCATCCCCTCGAGTACACTCCTGGTAATAACCTTGGATTGATTTAGAAAATATCGCAACTTTTTTACTTTTTGCCTTGATTCTGAGAGTAACGCCGATAATAATATCGATGTCAATTACTCAAACTGTTGTTGGCCAGCATCATAAAAAATAGCTTGATTTCCAATTAATTTTAAATGCAAAAACCCTTCAACAAAAGCACATACGTTTTTTTACCGCATTAAAGTATGATGCAATACACGAACACATTTAGGCGATCACAAAGTCAACAATAGTACGAGTAAACACAACAGATGAGGAAAGGAACTTTATTAATTATCACTAGATGTGTCGTATCAATATTTAAAAAACGTTCTGCAATATATCTGCTCTACTTGAAGTAAAAACCGCAAAGCTTTAGTCAAGATATCGGGTATGAACCCAACAATATTCTACAGAAACTTCAAAAAGTTGGCTGCAACGAACACGCTAGAAAGAATGAAAGGAAATGGGCGATCCCTCAAATTGACTGGAAAAGTTTTATCAACATTGCTTTTCAAATTTTCAAGAAACCCATAACAAGGTTGTTTGAACATCGACAGTGTACCGAGCTCTTTCAAATGCAGAGATCTGCAAAAAAACTTGAGGCAAAAGTGCGACTATTGACGACACAAAAACAGAAAGAAGATCTTGCATGCATCTGTGGTGAAACATGGTCGCTGGATGGATTTTTCAGAAATGTTTGCATAACTGATTAGTCCATGTTTCAGCTACATAGCAACAACATTTCTCATTAAGCTACGACATTCAAGCCGCCTCTGAAGCCATCTCCAAAAGTTTCCCAAAATTTATTGTTTTGGAGTGCTTTGNCAACAGCGCATCAAAAATGGTCAGATTTTAGACAAGTGTTGACATCATTGATAAATATAATTGTAAAACTAAATGCCTCAGCAAACCCCATTGACAGAGGGTTTTTTAACTTATCAAAGATATTTTGTATTTGGAGACTTATGAATATAAATTTATTATCGCAAATCATTTCACAATTGTTTTGTGTGCTGTAAGCATTTCAAACTGTTAATTTCTCGCTCTTTATCAATTTCTAGAATGGATGATAAATCATTTCATTTGGTACAATTTTCAAAACTTGCAAATCATTGGGTACATTAGATGGTTGTCATATTAATATAATAAGTCGACTTGCTGCTATTTTACTGCTGTTTTATTCACGATTGCCCTTGGAAGTGAAATCAAATNCAAGCCGCCTCTGAAGCCATCTCCAAAAGTTTCCCAAAATTTATTGTTTTGGAGTGCTTTGAGCTTTAAAGCTTCTTGCTGAAAATTGTGGAACAAGATACTGAAGACACTTTAAAGTATACTGATATTTCTGCACACTTTCCCCAATTGTGGACTGATGTTATAAGATTTGATGGACTCTTTAGCAAGATGGGGTGACCTTATATACTTCAAGATATCCCCAAAATTTCTTCACAGAAAAATGATTTACAAAATTTGCAGTGGCCTGCCAACTAGTCGGATTTTCCACTTATATAAAATGCTTAGGGGATCATGAGGGGCGATGTGGAGAAGACAATACAAAAATATGCAAAAACGGAATCAATGTTTGCTGAATTTCAACAAAATATTTGCCCCGAGAGTGCAGAAAATTTTGATGGACTCATTTAAGGACTGATTTTTTAAGCATGTTCGCTGCTGAGGCAATGTTGCGTGATTTCTTTTGTAGAAAGTTTAATATGCCACTGATTGATACAAATGTTGTTACTGTGCGTGTTTTTGTTCTTGAGTTTGAAAAAAATTCTGTTTCTCATTTTTTTCACGTGAACTATACCAAATAGAATTAATTCAAAGCTTACTATCTCTATTTAAATTAGTAACAGACATAAACAGATTTCAAATATATTCATACAATTTCTATTAATAGAGATATTTATTATAAATTTGTAGTTTATAATAGTAGGATAGAAACTTAATATTATACAATTCTACTTCAGAATATTATTCTAATAATTGAGTGTTCATAGGTTTAAAAATATAATTTTCTCTTAAAAAGTGTGTAGAATTTGATTGGCTAATTTTTCAATAAATACATGCCATTGTTAAGTCTTTATTTCATTTCCTGCATGATGCTAAACGACACAGATGAGTATCTTCTGTTGCGTAACATTGTATCCCGTTCCAATGCGATATTATGTGTTTTCGGTGTCTCAAATAACATATTGGCAATCCTTGTTTTACTTCATTCAAAATTACTAAGTATTCCTTTTGTTGTATATATTATCAATATACTACTCACAGATATTGGAGCTGTATCAATGAATTCCATTTATTGGACAAATTTATACATGTTGAATGAAGGCAAAATCAGATTCTGCCAACTATTTTCATATGCTACTCATTTAACATATAGGTCAGTGACAATATATAGCTTTTCAATATGTAATGCAAAGTACTAGACAATAGAAGTTTTTTTTCAAAACTCCCAGCTCACAATCAGCTATAAAAACCGGCCAGAACAAGATCAATTATGTGTTCAATTAATATATTTATCCTGTTTTAAGTAGCACAATGTGAAGGGGCCAAAATTAATGTTTTCTAAATTTTAAATTTTATAAAAAGTCAAATAGAGTTTTAATATCATTTGATAAATAATTATTGATGAGTCCCTTTTAGTTTGAAAATTTATATTTAAATATATAGGGAAATGTTGCTGTGATTTCTTTGAACTCCCACACAGCTGCAACATAGTGATTCATTATTTAGGTTTTACTGTACAAAATATCGAGTGTATCTAATAGAACGATATTTTTCAAGTATTTTGATTGATCTATGGTCACGGCCCCTAACAGCACTGCTGTTAAGACCTGCACATTCTTACAGCAAACAGCAACCAAGTGTTCTTTAAAACGGCAAATAAAATTCAGGCATATTGGCATATTATCTGTGCGCTGCTCACACTCTATCAATGTTTTTCAATCTTTGCAACAGCGCATCAAAAATGGTCAGATTTTAGACAAGTGTTGACATCATTGATAAATATAATTGTAAAACTAAATGCCTCAGCAAACCCCATTGACAGAGGGTTTTTTAACTTATCAAAGATATTTTGTATTTGGAGACTTATGAATATAAATTTATTATCGCAAATCATTTCACAATTGTTTTGTGTGCTGTAAGCATTTCAAACTGTTAATTTCTCGCTCTTTATCAATTTCTAGAATGGATGATAAATCATTTCATTTGGTACAATTTTCAAAACTTGCAAATCATTGGGTACATTAGATGGTTTTCATATTAATATAATAAGTCGACTTGCTGCTATTTTACTGCTGTTTTATTCACGATTGCCCTTGGAAGTGAAATCAAATTAAACTTTAAAATTCCTGCAAGTTCTTGCAAATTCCATGCTAAGGCTTGAAAGAAAATTTTAAGTGATTGTTAAAATTTAAAAACATTTATGTTAGTTCATTAAAATATAAATTTGGAAAGACTTCATGCAAATTAAAAAATTTGCAATTGATACTTTTATATTTGCATAAAAACAATGTTATTGTCTTCTATACAGTAGTGTTTGCAAGAGGGGGCATGGTGGAATGGCCTCTTCCCATGTTTTCAAAGCTTATTTTGATTGCCTAAATCAAAAAATGTTCGGCAAACAAATATAAATATTTTAGAGTCTATTTTTTCGTATTTACATATTATCAAAAAGGTAAAAAATCTCAGCGTACTTCCTTGCACCTATCCATTCAATGTCGGAGTCTTTCTACGAATTTTTTATTATATTATCTAAAGGCTAAGTAAGAAAATATCGAAACTATTAACAACAAAAAAATTGCTGTTAGCTTTTAACAGCAAAATGGGAAGCCCTGGCTATGCCTGATAAAATATAACAGNTATCGAGTGTATCTAATAGAACGATATTTTTCAAGTATTTTGATTGATCTATGGTCACGGCCCCTAACAGCACTGCTGTTAAGACCTGCACATTCTTACAGCAAACAGCAACCAAGTGTTCTTTAAAACGGCAAATAAAATTCAGGCATATTGGCATATTATCTGTGCGCTGCTCACACTCTATCAATGTTTTTCAATCTTTGCAACAGCGCATCAAAAATGGTCAGATTTTAGACAAGTGTTGACATCATTGATAAATATAATTGTAAAACTAAATGCCTCAGCAAACCCCATTGACAGAGGGTTTTTTAACTTATCAAAGATATTTTGTATTTGGAGACTTATGAATATAAATTTATTATCGCAAATCATTTCACAATTGTTTTGTGTGCTGTAAGCATTTCAAACTGTTAATTTCTCGCTCTTTATCAATTTCTAGAATGGATGATAAATCATTTCATTTGGTACAATTTTCAAAACTTGCAAATCATTGGGTACATTAGATGGTTTTCATATTAATATAATAAGTCGACTTGCTGCTATTTTACTGCTGTTTTATTCACGATTGCCCTTGGAAGTGAAATCAAATTAAACTTTAAAATTCCTGCAAGTTCTTGCAAATTCCATGCTAAGGCTTGAAAGAAAATTTTAAGTGATTGTTAAAATTTAAAAACATTTATGTTAGTTCATTAAAATATAAATTTGGAAAGACTTCATGCAAATTAAAAAATTTGCAATTGATACTTTTATATTTGCATAAAAACAATGTTATTGTCTTCTATACAGTAGTGTTTGCAAGAGGGGGCATGGTGGAATGGCCTCTTCCCATGTTTTCAAAGCTTATTTTGATTGCCTAAATCAAAAAATGTTCGGCAAACAAATATAAATATTTTAGAGTCTATTTTTTCGTATTTACATATTATCAAAAAGGTAAAAAATCTCAGCGTACTTCCTTGCACCTATCCATTCAATGTCGGAGTCTTTCTACGAATTTTTTATTATATTATCTAAAGGCTAAGTAAGAAAATATCGAAACTATTAACAACAAAAAAATTGCTGTTAGCTTTTAACAGCAAAATGGGAAGCCCTGGCTATGCCTGATAAAATATAACAGAATGTGTGTTTCCAAAGCAAAGGTAGTGGATATACAATGATTTGAATGATTTTTGCAAAATAGTTTGTAAAATATGTCATTTGTAATGATCTTTTCTATAAACAGTTTTGATGTCAACCTGTGTTAATACATTTTATTTCTTAAAAATCAATAACAAATATTCAGTAAAACATGATATTAAGGAATTAAGTTTGAAATTTGTTTTGAACGATATGATTTATGTATGCTTAACTTAGAATTGGCTTTTGAATGTACATGAAATTTAATTTCCTTAAAAGTTGGAGGATAACGAAGCTTGAGTAGATTTTTTCGCTTAGCATAAGTTAGAGTAATTTTAGATATTCTTAATGTTCATTTGTCTTTGTTTAACAAGCTCTTAAAATTGCTGTGACTCTATATTTTGCTTAATTTCTTGTACACCTTCTTTATATAAATTTATATGCCTTTCTAATTGGCTATTCTACAGATTTCTAATATTCTTCAGAATATACATGTTTCATTTGATAGATTTCACACTTTGGACTTTAATTTTTTCGGTAAATATGGGTTAGTTTTAGCCAGTGTACTAAAATTGGTTCAACTTAAATATTTGAACAATTTTGGGGATATTTAATTCAGAATGAAGACATATAAAATCTGACCTAAATGCAAAAAATATTATATAAAATTTTTATATTTTAGCGTTAGCAATTTGTCATTGATGGTTTTTGCATTTGAACGATTTTTGCTACTAAATTTTCCTCTAAAATTTCAACCTTTCTCAAGAAGAGCGATCATCTTTCTTATGATATCGGCATGGGCTATTAGTGCAGTTATTGTTATTCCTGAATATCAAGTAAGTATTTTTTCATATTATTCAAGACGTATGCTTGGTGTAGATATTTTGATAATGATTGCGATAATTTTTAATAAATTATCTTAGCCCTAACTCAAACTTGAGCCCTAACTTTTAATAAAAATTGTTATCCAAGTTAGAAATCAAAATTTGTTACATGTTCTCATAATTCTACTAAGTTATGTTCAAGGTTGTTTGAAATATTTACGGTTACTGTTTTAAATAGAATTTGCATATTATAAAAATAAATTTTTTTTAAAATCATGCCATTTAAGAGAATAATTATATCTGTTGAAAATATTTTTTGCTGCTTTGAAAAATTGTACTAAGTTACCATAATATTGCATTTTGTGTAAACTATGAAAATTATTGCAACCCTAGTAATATTCGTAACGTAAAGCTGTCTCATTTTTTCTAAAACTTGTACTACAGCTATTGCAGTTAAAATTCCTCATTAAAAATGCATAAGTGGCCTAAGTGTTGCTTAATCACTTTTTCTGTCGAGCTATCCCTAATAAAAATTTAAAATGTACAATGAAATTTTCTCTCTATTTAGTCAAAAATTTAAAAAACTTAGAAATATGAAGAAATCATGAAGAATGGAGAAGTAATTTGTAAATCAAGGGAAATAGAAGGAACGCTGGCCATGTTATTAACATTTATTGAATTAGTTTGGGAGTGGGCAATTCCTTCTCTGTCGCTAATTTTTTTAAATGGTGGAATCATATACGCACTTTTTACTAGAAAGTTAAGCTCTCAAAACAAAAAGAACAATGATAGGTGAGCAGATGTCTAATATTATTGTATAGTATTTCAAAAAATTTATTACTTTTCAAATTTATTAAAAAGATGCTCACCAATTAATGGTAGATATCGATATATATATATATATATATATATATATATACTGACCTTTTACAGTGCTACAATACAACAAACTCTGCGAATGACTTAGGAGTGATAAATAAAAAATACCTTAACATACATGTCTTGTAACTAACTCTCTGTTTTTAGTGGTATTGTAAACGCATTAGTTCTCTCATGCTGTCTTCAAATTATTTGTCCAACACCAAGATCTGTAATTTCATTACTTGTGCGATACAACATGGTTCAGATTTCGATATGGGTTTATCTTGGAGTGCAGTCATATTTTTTCTTGGTGTCACACTCTTTAAATTCTTATCTATTTATGATGTCGTGGTCAAAATTACGAAATGAATATAAGAAATTATTTTGTTGTAAAGCCATATAACTTCATTTTTTATGTAATTCACAAAATTCTTTTACTCATTATTATATAGACTATGGTAAAACTAATTTTGAATTAATTGATATTATCAATGCAATAAAACTATATTAATTTTTTAATTAATTGACGAAAAAATTGCAGATCATCGTGAAGCTTGAAATGATTTGTAAATATTACATAGTTGGATGCAGTTATTGTAAATCAGTGCCTTCTGTTATTTAAAAAAGCGTCTAATTGATTAGCATACAATATGCTAAAACATGATTATTATTGTAAGCATTTTACATAAATATATCTTAAAAAATATAACCACAATATATTTATATATTGTGGAGATTTAATGTATAAAATGTTTTGTACCTTTAAGTGCAATTTGAATAAAAATTACAATAAAATGTTATATTGAAGTTTTTTAAGCTAGGAGTATCATTTAGGCCCTTTCAAATTTAAATTAGCGTATTGTCAATTGCAGGGTTTTTGTTCTGAATGCATTACAGGCAAGCTGTATTCTTGGGATGAAAACATTGGAAATATACTTGTATAAATCCTTAAAGCGCTAAGTATTTTTCTATTTATAATCAATGTTCACGGTTGCAATTTTGACTAAGTCATGCACAATTATCAACTTGTTTTGTTTTTTTATGTTCAAGCTTACTAACAACCTAATCACTCTGTTATTTATGCTTATCTCATGTGAATATGGACAGTAAAATCACATTAGCTTGGTTATAAATATTCATATGAATTATTGCTGATAGAAACCAAATATTTCATTGTTCGATAGATTAAGCAATTCTAGTTCCAAAGATGTATTTCGCTAAGATGTTGCAAAAACTGTGAAAGCATTCCAATAAATATGATTCACGTATGTTTTAAAACCATGTCAGACTGTGAACTCGCAGAGGATAGCCTCTTTGGCATCGAAAATGTTGGCATCGCCTCAATGAAATTTTTTACGTGGCTCATATGCAGAAGATAAAATAGATTAAATCAGTTACTGCTGTAGTGAACTTTATAGTAACTTATCATCTGAATAAAAATTTGCAAGTACAGGGTAGCACATTGTAAGCATAGAAGTACGATATCACAATACTACCAAACTACTTAATAGGCTTGAAAATGTGAACAAATCCGAGTGAAACAATTTTATTGAGGTGGGAAGTTAAAGATTAATATTCCTTCAATAAATGAGCCTTCTTACAAATGTTGTAAATTGAAACGAGAATAAATTGTTACTTTTATATTTTCTGCAATTTGGCCTTAATATAACATTGTAGACCTAAAATTGATCTTCCATTCCTTCTCAATAACCCGTGTCCAGCTATTGCAAACGACTCTTAGAACCGCTTGGGATTCTCAATTTTGTTTCGTTCAATATTATTTGAACAATCTTTTAAAATTAATATAATGAAATCTTGTTTGGGTTGAGGAGGAGGAATACGTTGATTTTTTTCAATTTTGCTAAGTGTTTTCTATTAAATTTTTACACAAAATGTTTGCATATATTCCATATTCTTTTTTTTCTAAAGGGGACTGTTGTGAGGGCAAACATTTGAACTTCATAAGCTTAAAAAAATATTTATTACAAGAAAATATAGAATTGGTCGTAATGATATTAATTTTATTTTACAGTTTTTTTTAATTACAAACTTTTAAATTTTATGAAATTGGCCTTCGAATTTTTTCCAATCCGTAATATTTGAAAATATACAAGCAAGTCTGTTGCAATGGTATAAAAATTACTAGAATCGAAAGTAATGGAATTACAATAAAAACTAAATTCTTTTCTTGTAAATGACTTAGTGAATGAAAGAGCAGCTAAGTACTTAGTCGTTCAAATTTTAATTACAAGTTTAAATTTCTCTACATTCGTAATATCAATGTAGCCGGAAGCCCATGCTCGCAACAACTAATTTTAACTGATAATTTTATAGTGATATATCACTCGAAGCCTTTAGGGCTTGACATGCACAAGGACTAAGGTCAGAACGCCTAAGTGGAACAATGACTTTGTTCGTATTAAGAATGTAAGTGAAAGAATTGACACTTTTGTATTTTGTGGTCCAATTGAATTTTCGATATCTTAATTAAGTTGGGAGTTATTAGTGCTAAAAATTTTTTCAAGAAACCAGAGAAAACTTAAAAAACTCATATGCAGTTTAAGGTTAATGCAAAGAAATTATCCAAATCGTAAATGCCTCGTAATTTATGATTTATTGGGATCTGTTGTGCATTTTTCGTGACACAACAGCCTTTTGTGTTGTGGGTAAATCTCACACAAAAGTAAGCCTGGCATTCTCTAGTTTTAAACTTAAGAACAACAAAATATATTTAAATTCTCCTGTACAAATACTTGAATTAAGTTTACAAACTTATTAAGAATATAAATAATGCACCTTTCTTCATATGAGCTTAGTTATCACAGTAAATATTAGTTTTTGGTTACATTTATAAACTACATATAAATTTATAAATATTTGATACTTATTGTTCTTGAGTTGCACATCTTATTCTATAAATAGTCAGATGATTGATATTTTTTCTTAAATTCTTAAATATTGTATATTTTTTTCACTTCTTGTGCTGTAATCCAATTTGTTCCATAGCGATATTGAACAATTTAGGAATCCATTCTTCATTACTTTTCTATTATACTTAGTTTTACCAAATGTAATTGTTCTTTGAATTAGATTATTAGAAATTTTCGATTTTCTTTTCCAAAATATCGATAAACATCTAATATTTTGAAGAGCTTCTAAAGATTTTAGATGGTATTTACACATTATTTCTTTTTGATTTTTGTTACTAATTATCTTTATTCCCCATTTAGATACTTTCTTTAATTTCGATTTTGCTTTTTTCCTTAAGTTCGTTAATAAACAAGATGGGTACAAGAAATGGGATAGAACAAGAAACTTGTCAAAGTTTCAAATATTATTTATGCAAATTGAACCACTAGAAGAATAACAGACTTAAATACAGAGGAATGGCAGATGTTTAATGTCAAGTTCTGAGAAACTAAGCATTACATGTAGAACAATATTTTCCAGAACAAAATATATAAAGCTGTTGTAGATGATTGAGTTTTCATATGAATTTAATAATTCTTTGTACTACGCCATCTATTGATGGAATTACTAAGTTTAATATTTTACGAAATACTCTAAAAAAATTAATACGAAACAAACAAAAAAATATTTATCATGATTCATTCAACAATTTCGCTTATAATAATTTATTCCTATAGATACAATATGTCATTGTGACATGCGTAGCTCAAATTTTGCTAAATTTCTCAATTAATATATTTTTATGTAATCATTGTTTTCAACAAATAATCAGTCAATAGTCAATAAAATATTTCTCTAAAATGTATAAAGTAAATTTTCACATGTACAACAAAAAGGTAGAGTATGAAAACCACAAAATGTTGAAAGATTTTTCCTTGTTTTGAAAGTGCTTCTTAAGTTTACATTAATTTATTTTATTATAAAAAGCATATTATAATAGAAAACATATGATGCAATAAATTTTATATTTTGAAAAAATTTAATTTTATTATTATAAGACTTCAATTCACTAATAGCTTAAAATCTCCAAACACTTTCTCATTTATATCTGATTCTCGCTTTGTGCTTAACTCTCATAATCGTCATATACACATATTCCTCTAGAAATTAGCTCCAGATATGATATAGCGCCAGTTATCAAAATGTCCCCGTATATACAGCGCCAGTCACTAATGTGTATAAAGGCAGCAGTTTTTTTGCAACCCTACATTTTTGTGTTTAGATATTTTAAATTATGTCAGCTGCTGCAGTTCATGATTCTGAATGTATTTAACTAAAATTGCATTTATATTAAAGAGTTTACTTATAAAATTCGAAATCCGCGGAGAGCATAAAATGCAGCGAGTGGCTGGGATGATTCACTAATTCAATGAGGCAGCTGATCGGGGAGAGCTTTTGAAGAAACCGACCTACACGTGACTCTTAAGAATTTCGAACCCATCAACAATGGTTATTGAAAATCATCAATTTCTATCATTAATATTAATTTCGTAAGGATCAAGATTCCTGTGGCAAGAAAATGATTTTGACGAAATGTGAAGTAATTTTTTCTGGAATATGAACTAGTATAGTTTTATGAAGTTTGTGTTTTGAGTTCAAATCTCTCTAATTTTATTGTTAAACAATTTCTTAAAAACTTTGACAAATACTAACAGGTTGCTTCAAAGCCCATTTTAATTTTATATATATTTACATTACCATATAAATTAGTGTAAAGGCCACTATTTAATAAAAAACTGAATAATTGATCAATTTTAGAATCTATGCTTTGTGAAATGCAATATAATTTATATTTCAATTTTTTTCATGTACTTAAGTGAAATATATTTAAGTAAGGCAAATTCTATTGACTGGCGTTTGCAGTACAACAAACAATAATCAAGTTATGAATACAACTAATATCAGAAATTTGTTCTATTTTTGCCCATGATGTCCAATATAAAGCAACTAGTAAATTTCTTCCATTAAATTTTCTGCAAAGCAAGTAGAGATTTATTGCTATCTTCGTACTTCTCCTAGCAAGCTTAAGTCGTCCTACAAATAATGAGGTGTAATGGATTTTTGAAATGACAGTGAGTAATCCTCGACATGTATCACTGGCAAACATAACAATTAATAATAAAACAACCTTCTAGACCACCTTGGATTCTGCTTCAAATAGCTTTTCTAAACGAACTTTTTAGTTTCTATTCTAATAAACCTAAAACCAAATTGATATAACAAGTACTGGCCTGATTCATTAAATTTTAAGTATTCACTCCAACAACAACAGTTAGAAAATCATTCATAACCTTTTTTTGACAAAGACGAGATTAAATATTTATATTTTTTGAAAAAATTTGGCTAGAAACTTTGAAAAATATAAATATAATCAATTTTTGTTACATTTTGTTAACCATTGTAATTTTAATGTTCTGTTCTTATTATGCACAAAAAAGGCTTGAAATAATTTTTGAAATAGCTAAATATATTTTTTGGCTAAGTTTACAGATTTGAAATCAATATTGATTGTTTGCTTTTATTGAATCAATCAATTGGAAAAATTTCCTAATTTTGTATTTATTCAAATTCCACAATAAGAATGTGCTCTAGAAAGGGTCTAAGAGAGATATGCGGACATTACCGAAATTCTTGAGTTAAGAAAAAGTGTTACAAAATATAAATATACTTTTAATTCAGGATGAACTCCGGAATTCGATAAGGAATATTTGAACAATCTCTTACAATTAAGCTAATGTAATAACTAATGAAATTCATCCTAACTATTATAACGGTTTGATGCGTTTTTGAAGTAGACATCAAGAAATAATGTAATATGCTCAAAGTTTTCAAAAATATCGAATTCACAATTTTAGTTAGAATAGGAATCTTGGATTTAATTAATATTACACTAAGAATCATTGTCTCAGTTTCTTTTATAGCACAAAATATTTCGTATCCTGAGATAAAGTAAAAAATATGAAAAAAGAGTATCTGTTGAGAAAATATTTTTTTTTATTTTAGTGAGTAAGGTTTATTAAAATGGCATTATCTCTTGAATATTAATACTATTTTCCCTAGCAAAAGTTTAATATTTGTGGCCTAGTCATAAAGTATAAATGGTTTTTATTGTAAACATATTTTTATTCCCCTGAAGAAAGCAACAAGGAATTACTAAATGCAGTTGAAATTAAACCCTTTTGTTAATTCCAAGAACAACGCGTAGTGTTAAAGTTATATAAGTTATATAAGGAAAGGATACAACAATTTTCTGGTAGTATTATGTCCAATATAGTAAAATATCTTGAAAATTTAATATTAAATTCCGTAACTTAAAAAAATTTTCATAAAATAAAAAACTACTATTAATTTTTTGCAATATTTATTGCAATATCATTAATAAGTAAGAGCGAAAAATATAAATTTCAAAAAGAACACTAGAAAAACACTTGACGTAAATTTCTATTTAGAGATATCTTATCAAAAAATGTATAATGAAAAATTATGCAAAATTATTTTATAATAAATCTTCTTAATAGATATATATTTCACATATATTATGCATAATTTTAAAATAAAATACATGCATATGTACAAAGATTTTGAGACTCCAATGAAAAAACATGTTTTGTAATAATTGTCTAGAGACTTATAATAAAAAAAATATTATATATATTTGATAGAATTGAAAGAAAATTATACCTGAAAGAATTACCCAGAACTTTGTAAAATATAGCAGAAAGAGGTAGTGCCTGGAATATTTCAATGCTTTACTGGTATTTTGATAATATTTTGATGCATTGAAAATTCTAATAGAAAATTAGAGATATTATCTAAAATCTCTTTGCTAAAATCAATTAGTTCTACAAATTTAATCAGATTTTTGTTTTACTAGAGTAAAGCATTTTGAGATATGAACCAGTTGAATATGTTTACAAGTCAGCATATAATTAGGTTTTTTCCATACCCTGCTTACGAACTAGCTTCGACAGAAAAGGGAATCTCCCGATATTAACATTATCAATATGCTCTCGTAAATTTATCTGTTATACTCACTATTCAAGCTTCATTAATAATTATTAAATAATTTGATTAGTCATTTGGTACTCTATAAATATATTATTATAATAATAAAAATTATTATAAGTTATTCATAGTGTACTAAAGTGAAATGGTAGATGACCAATCAAATGCGTTGAATTTCACTTAAGTGTTAAATAGAAATTAATATCTTCAGTCCGATTTGGATATTGAATAATTAAAAACGACCTGGTTTAGCCCTAGTTCTCCTTGGCCATTTTTGCAACTATAATTTAATCACTTGTTATTCTAGGGCAAATGTATAATGTAAGCTCTCTAAATATCTAATTTATAGGCCAAGGATTTATAAAGATCATGAACTCCGATTACCAGTACAAAATAGTAAGCTTCATCAATATCTTACAAATAGGATTTGATGTTATCAATATGATCAAAAGGACAAAGGTTCCAGCGAGACTACACAAATTTTTGAAATACAAATACAATTTTGTCACTTAAGACTGAACACTAGGTAACAGGGAAATACATATTTGTTAATAAACAACACTTTTTTCGAAATTTGCATTTTCACAATGCACCTTGTTTATGGGATATATTCAATCTACTTTGCATAAAATTTCTAAAGGTCAATTCATTAAAACACAAAATTAAGCTCTTGGCCAAAAAGAACAAATGTGATTTTCATGTTTGTAATGAAAGCAAAGCTCTGTATAACATTAGACCATAAAATGCTGTCGTCACGATTCAGGGAATATTAGTGTTAATTCTTCAGGTTTGCATTAAATTTTATGCGTGAAAACAATTTAATAAGACATGTATTGGAATAATATTTTTGCTTAAAATATTTTTATTGATAGAAAGCAAATTATTTAAATTTATTGAAATTTCAGTTTCTCAAACAGCATCCAAACCGCCGATGATGGCTAAGCATACTAAACTGATAACAGCGAAAGCATCCAAGATACTGTGTTTTATCAAACAACTGAAAAGAACCCGTTTACCTAAAAAAAATGGCTCATGGTGTATTTTGCAAATATTCCTCAATACTCTAGTATTGCTCATCAGTATGGCATAATAGTTTGACATCACCACAATCTGAAAAACTTAAATGAACACTGAAAAGTAGCGTTAGAATAATTGCACCCGACTACACATATCATTAAGTAATGATATTTAAATTTCGGAAAAATGTAACCGCTTGTGGAATAAAAAACTACTCATCCATTCAATCGTCATATTCCATCTTTAGTTTCAATTGATTATGATTCAAGAGATGTACGTGAAAGTGATAATGGCTACAGAACAAAAATTGCCAACTCATGATTACCAGCTCAAATTAGGAAAACTGAAATTTGAGGAATTATAATCCCCTGTGAGCTTTTTATAACCATTTCGTATATAATGTTGCCACTATTAAGCCTTTGGGTTGCAAATGAATAAATAAATAATTACTTAGTTACTTTTAGACAATATTGAAATTTGTTAGATTTGACGCTTTAGAAGTCTTCTTTTGTGTAGATTTATAGAACTCTAGAATTAATTTGCATTTCGGAATTTGCAACATAGTACTAAACATATATTGCCCAATTTTGGGGCATAAATGCCGGATCTCCATGCTTCCCAAAAATGTAAGTGTGGCAGTCTTTAGCATAATGATATAAATCATTTGTGTTATAATTAAGAATACGAGTACTTCTAACCCTTTTCATACAAACTCATTTCAAATTCAAAATAGTTTAAATCAAATTCGGAAAAGTTAAATTTGAAATTGGAACATATTTTATTGCTTGAAATGTGCATCAAGATTTTGATGAGAATTTCGATGTACCTTTACATGTCCATAGTTGTTTAGCACATTGTTTTTATATGGGGGGAGAGCCACAAGTTCCATTCAATTTTTTAAATCGAAAAATGCTTCACTCTGATCATTTGGTTTATAGTCTAAGATATTCACGGATTTCGCTTATAAAGATAGTATGCCTTTCTGAGAAATACATCTACTGTTGTCTTGCAATGTAACTTCACTTTTTCTTCCAGTATACTTTTGATAGTGTAAACTATGTAGAAAAAGTTCATAATTTTTCCCAATTTGAATTCGAAGATGTGCAGTGGAAACTTACTAATCAACTACTTGAATTAAAAACTATAAATCTGCTTTCGCTTATATATGCAAATACTCTTGGTTGGGCAATTATATAGCTTGCAACATAGAATTTTATAGTTTTGTAGTGTAAAATACTTATATACCATTGTATATAGATCTATGCACACGGCTTAGGAAATTGTTTCCATCTATCCACACAAATTCAAGGGTGAAATAATAGTTTTTAATTCCAAAATCAAATAAAGTAGGAAATTTTAGTAATGTTATTCGCCACTTTATCATAGTCAGGAACTACTCTAGAATAGGTAATCACCCGAAATTTCAATGTTATATTTTGAAGGCAGTTTCTATTCTCACAATTGCTTGCACATTGCGTTTTATTTCTAAATAATTTCCGCAGCAGTCTCCACCAAAATATTACTATTCATTGGTATGTTTGAAAAACTTTTGTTTTTTGCTATCGGCAGTACACAGAGCTGGAAAGTTCTTCTAGTAAAGTGATACTATTTTGTAAATGAACATTTGTTAAGGGCGAGCTCACACTACCATCAGTACAAAGAGCTCAATTCAAAGGAATCTGTGTTTATGTTTCAAGCATCACTGAAGTTGTACTGTGGTGTTTGTGGGGGAGGATTCCTTCATTCTGAAATTAACAGAATACGCTCTTGGAAACTGTAGACTTGACAATTGTTGGCTTTCGAGACTCTATTATGAAGTTTTAAACGAAGTATATCTGCTGGATAAAAATTGTAAAATCGAGAAAAGTCTTAGTCATATCTAAGAACTAACTGAAGACATATTCAAATTTAATGAGATTCTTGCGATTGTTGATAAAATAGCGAGTTCAGAGATGGAATTGGAGCAGATATTTGTGACCTACACAATTTCCATGTGTTGCCAACTGCCCCATATTGCTCCAAGCTTTATCTTCTACACCCCCAATTGCCCCGCTCAAAAAATTCTCGTCCCAAAAACTATTTGCGAACTGTTTGATGACAATTTTCAGAGCAATGCACCACACAACCAATGCCAAATATTTTGACTCATTGCTTCTTAAAAGATACAGAATCATTTTTTCAAATGCCATCTTTACTATTACTGCCAATACTAATCTAATAACAATATATATATATATATATATATAC